>CAHIKZ030001075.1:250000-302500 GCA_903632075.3 Acanthosepion pharaonis
AGTAATCGACTGGTTCGCATCGTAGTCGGAGGTAAGAAGTGTAGATCAATGGCAGGTAGGGTGTTGTTCAATGGCTCAGACTAAGCTCTGACTCACCCACACGTCCGTTGGTTTTGATGGACACCATAAATATTCCATCTGCGATATTCCATTATATCAAATATTATCTGCTACTTCATTACACATGACATGTATCAAAATAATAAAAATTAGCCAAACACAACATACCCTTAATCTGCATCTCTTTGCTTTTTTTATCATTTTTTATCATTGATCCCTGGTGAAGCTTTAATAAAGTGAAACATGTTAGCTTGAGATCAGTTTCCTACTTGTTCTTTGTCCTATTATTTTGTTGGATTCCGATCCATACTTGATCTATATTTGATCTTCTACTCATATATATATATATATATATATATATATATATATATATATATGTGTGTGTGTGTGTGTTATTTTTAATTTATTTTGTTTAAACGTTATTTCTGATGGATACTCACATTTAAGTAGAAGCTCTGTTTTTAATCCAACAGTACTTTTTATCCAACTAATTAAATTTTAATTAAAAAATAAAGTTTAATTACAAAAACAGAGTTTCTACTTGCATATAAGTATCCATCAATAATAACTTTTAAACAAAATAAATTAAAAATAACAATATGTTGGATTTGATCCATTTCGCATATATATATATATATATATAATGAAAAATTGAGTGAAGCAACACTAATACGCCAAAAAGTTCATGAAGTAAGAATGCTGTTAATATACAAAAGGGATATAGACAAATGATTGTAGTGTTCTAACTTTAAGACAAGAAAGTACAAAAATAAAGTGAATGAGACCAAGAATTATTATTGGCTAGGACAAAATCCCAGCATGCACCTGCACAATTTCTCTGTAAATTTGAGGAGGTGGACATTTTTGCAGTAATTCCCACAGTAATTGGAATCAACACCCCACCTCAATCAAATGGATGAGTGCACTCATTCACCCCCTTTAATCCCCACTTTTATTTTTATACCTTGTAGGCACTTCTTTTCTTAGAAAAAATAAACTTCATTTATGTTTTTCCAGCTTCTCTCTGTCTTTATTTTCTTATTATAAATGCTTTGGTTTGTTACTTATTCCAGTGGCCAGATAAAGTGGCAGGCCACTGTGACATTTATTTGGTAACCTAATAGCATCATAAGCACTTACAGTGAAAATGAAAATGGATATAGTTTTCAAATTGAAACTTCAGTGATATTACTAACATGTTTTTTCTTAGTGCTTCCTCTCACCAGCATTATTAAGAGAGAAACTTTCCTTTAAAGACCAAAAATAAAGATGATATAGTTTTGAAACCTCTAGAGAGACTTATGTGAAATGGAGCAATGGTTTGTAACTTATTCTCACAAGTCATTTTAACGAGCTCTAAGCAGAGTTCAAATTCTGGACTAGTCTGTTGTATTCACTTTCACATAAATACCCTTGGGAAAGACATGGCTCCCTCTCTTTTCACTAAGCTATGGGTTTAGTAACAGATTAAACAGGGCTCTCTAGATTTGGGTACCAACCAATCTAGGAGAAGGAAACCTCTGGATTTCAAACTGTAGAGAAGACATTCCCCCATTAACCTTCCCAAAAATTAATGCTAATTCACAGATAATAAAGAAAAGGAATCTGTGGCAAATGCAACAGAAAGTTGCTCCATTATTTTCCCCAAGAAGTTGTTACAATTTGCAGATAATAAAGAAAAGGAATCTGTGCATAATTTGCAGATAAAAAAGAAAAGGAATCTGTGCATAAAACAGTGGGAAACCACTCCACTATCCTAAGATGTCATAGAAATTTCCACTATCTTTCCCAAGAAGTCATGGAAATAATAAAGAAAAGGAATCTCTGGAGAAGGTAACAAGAAACCACTCCACTATCTTTCCCATGAAGTTATGGCAATTCACACATAATAAAGGAAAGGCATCTGTGAAGAATCATAATCACCTACCTCCTAAAGGTATATAGTATTCTAAAAAATAGAATCTTCAACAGTATTCAACAAGTGTAATGGTGCACCTAGATTGACCTACTCCAACCAATGTCTAATCTAATTGTTTAAAAAAAATCTTAACTTGTTTTGCTATGAATCATTATGCATCAAGAGGTCAGTCAGGAATGTGAGCATTTATGAGAGTTTAGTTGAAAGTATAACGACTCAGAACAGCTGGCAGGACATGACACTTGTGGGTTGTGAAAGTCATCTGTTAATTTGGGATAAATTAATTGTAAGATGACAATAAATGTAAATATCTTATGACAGATGCTGAAAAGTTCTTAGCCTGACTCACTTCCCCAAATTTAATCAAATGACCAAACATTTGAATTGTGAATGGAATTCTTTTGATTGGGCAAAGAACTTTTTCACAACCCATTTATATGTTTTCCAAAGACAAGTGTTAAAGTCTAAGGCTAAAATATTTGCCTCAGTGGTAAGTTAAAGGATGCAGATTTTTACGGTTTCATACTATTGGAAAAGCTTGTTACTTGTTAGTCACCATGTAAGAGATGCAGATGGTAATAGTAACAGTGAGATTAGCCATTCATACAGGAAACATTTGGAATTCATTGACCAAACAGTTATTATTATAGTTGGTTGAAGTTTATAAAAAATTTCTTTTAAAACAGTTTTTCCATAAATTAGACTTCTCAAGTTCACTAAATGTTATAGCTCTTTCTAATATTGATAGTTTCTTTCTATACTTTTTGCTTTTGTTTGTGTGGGAAGTTAACAGCTTAATTACATCATTTTTTTTTCTCTTCTAGTTAATGTAATATTCATTTTAGTTGTTGTTGCTGTTGGAAGTCTTCAAGTGATGTAGTTTGGGTTATTTGGTATAGCTCTTTTTGATTTTGTAGTGCTAGTGTATAGGAACTGATGAAAAATCATCTTTTTAAGATTTATAGGATTTATTCACTTGAAGATATTCTTAACCATTGATTTAGAAAAATAATTCAAAATATACACAATTATTATAATTATTATATATTCCTATACAAATTACTATTGCTACAAGTAGTCATTCTGAAAGATTTTGCCAGTATTAGCAAATACTTTATTGCAACCAGACCAATTTTCTATTTAGTCATCCCAAACCACAGAATTAGTACTGGAAATTATATACCCACACCACCTGATCATTTCTCTGTTACTTTTCAAAGAAAGACTTCCTTCAACTAACATAAGTATCCAAATTTCTTATCTTGGCCAATTTGTTCTTTGAACTATTTTTATTTGCTACATTGAGTATTGACACCCCATCATAGTATTTTTGTATCTACATTCGTTTTTTTGTGTTTTGTAAAACCTCCAGATTTTCATTTAAGATTAGGGAAGTCTCCTTTAAATAAATTTACCAACCTAAATAAATAGTTTCTCTCTTTTTGGGAATGTACTTTGCTGCAGAGTTAATCTCAAAACCTCGACTTAAGCTAAAATCGCTTGCAAGCAGAACTGAGAGAAGAGAAATTTATTGACATTGTAACAAAAATAAATAAAATATTTAAATAAATGAATATATATTGTTCATAATGATATTATCCTAGCTGTTTTTCAAGTACTTGTGAATTATTTAAGTGATAAGAAGGCTGATCAGTAGAGTGAATTATGTGGTTAAATTGATATGATTTCAAGCCAATTTTTTTTGTTTTAAGCTTGTAGTGCCGCTAATTGGGACACTTCTCTGTAACTTTTGTTTTCCTTCCATTATTTCTCGACACCTACCCAACTACCTACAACCATCTACTTCCACACTTACATAACTTTAGTTGCCATTCTGACTGTTCTATGTTACAATTCACAATAAATGCTCTCATTTTCTCGCCTTTCAGTGTTGACCTTTTTTTAGTTTTCACTAAATTGCAGGAAGTGATATATTTTACAAGAATATCTTGGGTACATTACTGTTTGATACAACCTGTCATGATCTTATTCTATACAAGTATCTATCATTTCAACTTATGTTTTTGCTATAGTATTCTTATGAAAGCACAAAATCTTCTATGTGCTGTATCTTTTCATTATGTGGGTGAACATGGCTCTCCATAATTTCCTATCCTTTGTAGCACTAAGTACTACTCGTCCCCTTACTATCTTTCCCTTTCTGTTCTGCCATACATTTACACAAACCTGTTAGGTAGGTTATTGACTGTTTTCTTATGTTTCTCTTGCCTTCAATGTCCTAAGAGTGTCACATTCTCCAATCCTTCTTTTCTCATTATATGTTCCCAAAATTTCAACGCTTTTTGATTCTAAGTATATCAATAAAACTTGTTGATTTATGTTACTTGTAAATATTTTGGTCAAATCAAACTGAAACACTGGATCTCATTTGATCACTAAAGTTAAGCAGTGTTTGGCCCAGGTACTGTAAAGGAAACCCAGGTATAAATCCGGTTGGGCATGGGGCTAGCAACTTCGTTCTGTAAAAACTTAGCTTCTATCAAAACTTTGGTCATCTGCATATCTTATGATGTTAGGATTTTGGCCACCAATAATGAATTTTTGTAGAACTTCTAGTTCTCTCAGACTCACCTCACTTTATAGGTTGAATAAGTCATGTGAGAAGGCACAACCTTGTCTTACACCCACTTCTGTTTTTGTATATCTGCTGAACTCATTTTCTATCTGTTATTGCTATCATTATTTACACTATTTACTTTCTAGCTATTGTCTTCATCTCTGCTGTTGCTATTACAACATATCAGCTATTGTTCCCTTTGCATATTGTACTTATTGATCTGGGCAACCTACAGGGAATTCTGAACTTAACAATCCTTTTTGTAATCTATGAGGGTAGGCTGTTCTTGTTCCACTTCGCATATCTACACATATCTTGTCTAGTTCTTATTTTTAATACTACTCAGTTATTGCTCACCCTTTTCCACTGCTGTTGCTATTACAACATATCAGCTATTGTTCCCTCTGCATATTGTACTTATTGATCTGGGCAACCTACAGGGAATTCTGAACTTAACAATCCTTTTTGTAATCTATGAGGGTAGGCTGTTCTTGTTCCACTTTGCATATTTACACATATCTTGTCTAGTTCTTCTTTTTAATACTACTCAGTTATTGCTCACCCTATTCCACTGAGTTCAAGTACACACTGCCCAAGCCAGGAGATTGAATTCCCAATTAATGGGTCACCAAATTCATGAACCAACACTTTACTCCATTAGGTGACTGTCCAAATGTAAATTGTGGAAATAATAGACTTACATGTTATTTCTTCTTGTGGCTTTATTCACTTTAATTTTTTAAAGCTTTTACTGGGGAGTTATAATTCTGAGTAAATAATTATACACCTCCCAACATTTATATATACAAAAATACTTGTAAAAAGGAGAAATGGCAAGATGTGGAAACAACAAAATGAGTATTATTTATTATTTGGTGTTGGAGAAATGAGAGACAGTAATACTGAGTAAAATTGTAAATTTGGGGTCAAATATGGATCAGAATCTGACAGAAGGATATGATAAATAATAAGCAAAGTGTATACAGTCTTTTGCATATGTTTTTTTTTTCTTTTTATAGATATGTGTAATGAATGTCCAGATAATTTAGTTGAAAAAATACAAGTTTCTGGGATTTACTTACCTCCAAACTTTTGTTGAGTGCTAAAAGATAACTATTACTATTATGGCCTGAAAAGGAGATGAAATTTTTGTTAATGCATGTGTTAATAACCTGTCTATATTAAGTGCTTGTTCAATAGTGAGAATGTCATGTGTTTGTGTGTATAGAGGAGAAAAGTTCTTATTCTCATTGGTTTAGAATGAGTGAATTAATTATAATTGTTATATTTATTTTATTATAATTATTTTTGACACTATAATTAATTTTTATTTATTTATGGACATGACACTTCTTTCAGGTAATAAGTTCTTTTTCCCATTTATTCTGACGTTGAAAAAAGTTCTTTTAAGATAAATCAGTAAGATAAACATTCAAATTTACTTTAAAAAAATGTATTTAACGGACAGATTCCTGTCTTCTGATCCTCCTCCCATTTGTCTTTTCATCGACACTTTTAGCAAAGATTGACTTGCTCAGTCAACGTTTTTTACACTGGCAATTGGCAAACAATACTCCTTAACGGTCATCATAACTTTTTAGAGGTTTCAGTCTTGTGATTGGCTAAACAAACCACATCTCCCCCCACCAACAACAACTTATATGAAACGCCATCTTTTAATCTCATTAATTCACAGAACAAGCAACAACTGCGCCCCCATCCTGACCAACATATTCTTCTGTTTCTCACACCCACACACAGACTGCACCCTGTCCTTATTTAAATATGTTAGTGTTTTTCAGTCTAGCATTCCATCATACTTTCCATAACCTTCCCTTTCTATCTATTTCATGATAACTGTTTTACTTACACTCTGTCTTCTTCAGGCACAAGTTAGAGAAAGTAAATAAAAAGTTAAACAAAAATGTGACTGTTTGATATGGCATATGGGTTTTACCTACTTTTTCACTGATGTTACTTTTACAGGACTTGATATATGTATGTGTGTGTGTGTATATAAAGATGATCAAAACTGATTATTAGGAAATCTTATGACATGAATTTACATAACTCCCTACTCTCGATCATTGTGTAAAATTCAAAGATGGATGTTACCATCAGCTTATCTGGTAAAATGTCAGTTCTTTTACGAATGCTGTTTTTATTAGAAATTATTTTTTGGTGGTGGTGGAGGGGTTACCTTTAAAGCTACTCTCACTAAAAAATAATTAAATTAAAAAAAAAAAATTTTTATAAGTAAAAAGGTCTACTTCAAAGAATTACTGTATATACTTGTGTATAAGACAACTTCATGCATAGTGTGAACCCTGACATTTTTTGGTGGGGATCGGTCAATTTTAACTTTAAAAGCTACCATATATACTTGTGTATCATGTGACTTTTGAAGACCTAATGTAGAAGCTAATTTTAAGGGGGTCGCATCATACACAAGATATATAATTAGCATATGTACTGCCAGCTCTGACTATGCCATTAACCAAACTATATATCCATTTACTGTAGTCAAATTCGCTTCAAACTGAGGTCTTCAAAGGTCACATGATACATGAATATATACAGTACTCTCACTGAAAAAATAATTAAATTAAAAAAAAGAAAGCTTTTATAACTTAACAACTAAAAAGGCCTAGTTCCAAGAATTACTGTATATACTTGTGTATAAGCCAACTTCATTTATAGCATGACTTCTGACATTTTTTTGTGAAAAACCAATTTTTTTTTTCATATAACTCATGTATAATATGGACCCAGCTTCTGATCAATTCTAATAGGCCTAACATAGGAAATACACTACTGAACATCATCCTGGACATATTTTATAGCAAAAAAAATGGTCTGCATTCTTTTCTATAGAAAATGGCAAGAAAAACCACTTATGGTAAAATATCTGATATGAAGATTTGGATGACATACTTTTGTTTTCATTCATGCCAGATTTTTAAACTCTTTCAAAAATTACCTATGTGTAGTGTGACCTCCTATTTTGTACATAACAAAATGGTTCATAAAAATTTGCTCCATACTCAAAAATATTTATTGTGTGAAATAAATGCTTATTTCAACAATACTGACTTACTGTTTTATATGGTTATATTAGCCATTTCCTTACAAGGAAACATTTCAGCCCAAATAAATCATGGAAAGTGCAGTAAAGGTAACTGAACTGAAGATACCTATTTTCCTGATAATTTAGTACTTTGCAGGACCAGTTAGTGTTTACACTCCCTTTCCATATAACCCGGCAACTTCTCGCCAAACCCAGGGATAGGAGGAGGAGGAGAAATGCAGGCCCCTGGCCATTGTGGCAAGGGTGCTTGGACAGGTTATGTATTGAGTTACATTCCCATTTTTTTTGTCTGCCAACTGGATGCTAGTTGGGCATTTCTATCCTTTCTTACTTTCAGCAATCTTAGCCTTGCTACTTCCAGCTATCACAGACATTGACTTCTGGCATTCCTGCCCTTCATTACTTCCTGCCTTTACTTCGACCTAACTCACCTGGTTGATCAGCGTTAATGAACCTGCTCACAACAGCCTTAAACTTCGGCTACACAATAGTCCCTACTTCCAGCCCTTATCTTGGCCTAACTCATTTGGTTGATCTGTATTAATGAACCTGCTCACGACAGCCCTGAACTTCCAGCTACTCACTGGTCCCTACTGCCATCTTTCCTGTCAACCTAACTCACTTGGTTTAGGAAATTGCTGCATGCATATTGTCCAGACTCAAATAACCTATTCCATACACTTTGGTTATAATACTATGCAAAGTTTGCCATTGGATTTGACCAGCAACTATGCAATGCCAACACCAGACATTGGATTTGACCAGCACATATGCAATCCCAGCCCCAAACATTGGTTTTGACCAGCAACTACACAATGCCAGCACCAGACATTTTAAATGAAACTTTCTTCTCCTTGGCTATATAATCCAGACTTCAAATAACTTACTCTGTACACTTCAGTTAAAATACTATGGAAGGTTCACCATTGGATTTGACTAGCCACTTTTCAACACTTTCACTGGTAATTTAATGTACCAGGACTCTGGTCTATATTCTAAATAAATTTTGCATTAAACTTTAAGTTTGTTGATCTGTTGTCCATTTTGTTCCACCTATCAAATTTCACATCTTTAATTTATAAAATGTTAGTGGGCCTCTTGTGACCTCTATGTCTTATTGGGATGCACAGGCCATATTATATTGCACCCTTCAAGGGGGTCTACTACAATGTCTTTACAAAACAATTTAGGACCCACATTATCGGCATTCTTTATCATTTAATATATTGAATCTTTTTTTGTAACCAAAATTAAGTATGTTTACAAATTTATTGTGCTGACTTGAATTAAAATAGGAGTAGATGGATTTGTCTGTCATCTGGTTTACACACCTCCTCTGTCTTTTGAACAGGAGTAGATGTCTATCTCTTGTTTCCTGTTTAGGACTGGGTTTGTAGTTCCTTCTAAAAGTCTCTTTTAGCTCTTCTCCTAATACTTGTCATTTCCTATGCTAATATAAGTCCAAATAGTAACTCTCTATATTGAGTGGCTCTCGAGCCTTTTCTTTTCAGATTAAAGAGTGTATAGTAGTTTTATACACATACCAATATAACACTTGTGTTGGTCAATATTAGCACACTTTTTAAAACAATAATAAACATTGTAAAAGTGAATAACAGTCTATACAATTAACAAAATCAACATCTATCCCTTGTGTCAATGAAACAGATATAGTTAATCAAGGGACATTAATTTGAGCTCTTTAAAACTTCATTGTTTAGCAGCTACCTCTGACAGTATACAATATCACTTACTATGCTCATATCACACAAAAACAATTGTTGCAAATTTATGTACGGTTGAAGGGGGTGATGAAAATTTGGCTTTGTAAAAATATTTAACTCATCCACAAAAACAAAAAATAAAGAAGAAAGCAGATAAGGTGTAAATCCAAGATTTTATAATCCAGAAATTATTCAGTTGATTTACAAACACTGTTACGTTAGTCCAGTTTCTTCTTCAGAAGACAGTTTTCATACAAGAAATAGTATGATTTCTTACTAACTTTGACTCTGACTATTACACCTGACTGCTACTCAAATTATCAAGTGGACTAACTACTTAATATGTTATCCTTTTATTTATATCTGGCATATAAATGTAGTAGTAGGCACAAAATGCATGCAGATATATAATTAAGAAAAATGTTCAGCTTAATATATGAGTTACTTGAAGGATATAACATTTCTAATGACTTAATAACTATACATGCTTAAAAACTGAAACTTTGCAAGGGTACCTGGTGTTGGGTGAGTGAAGTGTGGGTAATGTAATGGTTAGTCACTCAGAAAGAGAAATCAGCAAGCCAAGTTCAAATTACAGCTGAGTCTGTTATATTGACTTTCACACAAATATCTTTGGAAAAGGTATTAGTCCATCTCTTCTCTCTCCAGCGATGTGTTAAATAGCATGACTGTTTTTCTTGCTTTGAGGTGGTAAAAAGTATGACAAGGAAAACTCTGAATTGAAAAACAGTGTGAAGTGGGATGGGCTCAGTTAGGCAGTTTTTGCCTACTGCTACTATGGATGCAGTATATTTGGTGCTCCTATAACACTAATGGGTTATGGGACTGGTGATATAACGGACATCAACCAATGAGATATAACTATCTCAGCCACAAATGAAATGGAAATAAACCAAACCTTGGTCTGTTCTTTTTTTTCAGACTAGCTGCCAAAATGCGAAGATAATGTCTTCTTCTTTTCCACATGAACTAGAACAATGTAATGTTTAGCCCACTTCCTGGGGTAAAAATATTTTCAACAATATCATTTGATATTTCACTCTGGAAGTAATGATGATGTCTACTGCATAATCATCATCAATGTCCAGGTCAAAACCATAGTCAATGTTCTCTAACTTGAAGGATCATCTTGGTCATAGACATGTGGCTGTTGATTCTATTGGGAGGAAGCCACCACTCTTCAATCTAAGAAGCACTCTAACCAGCAATGATGTGTCATCACTGCCCTAGTTGCATCCATAGCTATGGAGCCTGATTGTGTTAAATGTCTGTTGAATTAAAGGAAGGGTCATCTGACCTTTGACATGTCTACTGCAGAGAACTGATAAATGATTTTTGTCTTCTACAAAAAAGAAACAACTTTAACAAGATTCATTCCACAGTGCTAGTTCTGCTTACAAAAAGTTGTGCACTTGGCACTCGCATTCATTTCTGCGTCCACTCCTGAGAAGGTGGAGTGAAGTTTTGAAGCCACACAAGACATCCAATAAGAAAAAAAGCCAGCTTGCCATATATAACAGATTGCGTTTTCATTTCTTCTATCCCTGTCAAAAGTGGGTAGTATGTTCACAGACCCAAGAAAAGATGGTTCCCTGACTCTGTGAAGGGGAGTTAAAAATTTGCCTTCTGCAAAAGAACAAGAAAAACTTTCACAAGCTTCATTTTATAATAAAATATAAAGTTAACTAACTTCTCTTCTCCATTTATTCTAACTTTGAAAAATTGTTTTTTGAGAGAAATGAATAAAATGTGGATAACCAAATGAACATTTTAAAATGTGTATAGCATGCACACTATAACATATCCCTATTAATCTGCATCCATATGTGAAAATATGAGACTTGTGAAACTACATTTTCTCATGCTTGTAAATTACTATGAAACCATAACAAGAAAACTAAAAGACCCATGATTTCTTTATGAGTTATGTTATTAAATTCTTTATTAGTATTTAATATGTTTGTTCTTCTATTTACACTATTTATATTGTTCAGACTGTTGTCTTCATCTTTATTGTCACATTCACAATGTTTCGGCTGTTGTACACTCTGGACTTCTTCAGGTGATATTTGTTTGAATTTTGATCTGAACCCAGAATAATTAACTTGTATGTTGACATTTCTGAAGATTGGTTCAATGATGTTTGTGTAAAAAAATTGGATTTTATTTGAATGGAGCTCTCTTCTGTGTCTTTTATTCCCACAAAAGTCCATCAAACCAACCATTACTTTCAAAATCCGTTTGAATTTATGCTGTGAAGCAGTTGCATGGCTGTAAACATGTTAACATTCTGATGCAACAATTATGTAACTTCAAAAATTTCATCATCAAGCCAGCCTTTACTTTCAAGATCAGTTTGGATTTATGCTATAAGACTACTGACATACTTGTAAGTAATTCTCCAGTGGATACCTCCTTCTCTTTTGTAATTGGTACATTCATGCAATTTAAGGATAGAGTTTTCTTCATTACCCACTGCTAAAAATATCCATATTGACTTATCTAATGTGTTCCATATTGGTCAAACTAGTCACAATGTTGTCCTAAAAAGAATTAACTGGACTCAAGTGAGAATAAAAACTGCAGAAGACAACCCCATTTGTAAAAAGTACAATTTTTTACACAAACTTCATCAAATCAATCTTCACAAATGCCAACATACAGATTGACTATTCTGGGTTTGGTGTGAAATTCAAACAAATATGGTAAAGGCTGGAGTATACAATGGCCAAAATGTTGTGAATGTGACAATAAAGATGAAGAGAACAGTCTGAACAATTTAAATAGAGTAAATAGTTACAATACCTTGGAAATATAGACAGATGTTTGTTCTTTATTTCATACTTTGACCATTTTCTTACATTGGCACAAACATATAAGATTGTAAGCTGGTAAAGTTAAAAAGTAATACATTTATCTCACTCATTAAAGATGATCTTCTTATTTATATTATTTACAGCTGGACTAATGTTCTTGTCTTTGTCATTACCTTAACAATGTCTTGGCTGTTCTACCCTCCAACCTTTTTGAGGTATCTTTTTAAAAAAATCTTTTTTTTACTATTACCCAGTAAAAGGCCCAAAAGCCACTTTAGATAGTGACGGTTGACTTTAGACTTGAAGAGTTTAAAATTGTAGTAATCAGGAAAACATCCTCTCAGGAGTCTGTTACATGATGTAGTGGTTCTTGGGAAGAAGCTGTCCGAATGAAACTTTCTATAGAATCTGATGATGTGTGTAACCTTCAGAGAATTTCAAACTTAACCCTTTATTCAATATACAGGGTAGATTATTCTCATTCTACTGTCCATGTCTAGGGATATCTCATCTTGATTAAGTGTTCTTTTTAATACTGCTCAGTTATTGCTATCTCTGTTTTCACTTACCTTGAGTATATCCATACTACCTAGCCCAGGGATTGAATTCACAATTACTATATCAAGCTTGGTGATGTAATAATTGTAAGTTCAGTCCATGAACTGGGTAAAATGGATATATTCATATTCAGTGGAAACAGAACTAGCATTGAGTGGTATTCAGTAATGTGTAGAAGTTGGGACAGAGGGTGCAATGACCCCCAGACATTTAGTCATAGAGTGAAATAAAAATTTACTTTATATTTAATTTTGAAATAAAAATTTAGTTCATATTTAATTTGAATAAAATGTTTATTTCATGTTTAATCTGTTTTTACATATTTAATATGTCTTCTTTTCTCATATTTCTCAGTACTAGGCCCACCCACTACTTGAGTCTTAGGTGGGTATACAATCAAGGATTTGGCCCAGGGCATCACCAAATCTCTTTGCATCCCTGGTAGTATTAAAAATATAACAATTATTTAATAAAAAATAATAATTAACCAAGTTTAGATATCACTAGACATTGACAGTAGAATTAGAACACTGTAGATTGAATAAAGGATTTTATTTCAAAATTCCCTGAAGGTTACATGCATCGATAGACAACTGAAGAAAGCTGAAAGACATATGGGCTGAAACACTGTGAAAGTAACAAGATAAGTATATTAGTCTGACTGCAAATTATATAAATAATTACTCCTCATCACAGAAATGACCTTATGTCTTACATTACCTACATATGAGCTTTACCTTCACAATACATATTCCTAATACAACACACTGGAGTCATATAGTTTTCTTGATATATAAATTAACAAATAACATCTTTCATAAGATTTCCATCATTTGTGATGCAAATGTTGCAAGATTCATGTGAACTGGATGTAATAATTTCATATTGTCATCAATTTTAGCAGATTCACTCTTTACGCATTCAATCAAGTATGTTGCATTTTTTTTTTTTTTTTTTGCGTTTCACCCCAAGCAAGGTGGGAAGCCACTAGGACGCAAGGGGTTACAGAAAATTTGGAACAAGACCAGATAGGAGTGATAGAGGAAAGGATGGGGAGAAGGATAGAGGATAGATCAAGGCAACTGGAGATGTCAATTGACATTACATTTGAATAGTTGGAGATTATAGCTCTCAGGGAAACTGGAAGAGGGAAGAGAGTTCCACAGGCAAGAGGTGCAAGATATGAAGCTATTGGAGTAGAAGAGACGGCTACATTTATCTGTGATTTTCATTGAGTGCACATTCTCCTTTACCATATCCCAGAAAAAGAAGTCAATTCTTTCTTCTTTCAACAAAACCATGTTTACTCTGTGGAGGTAAAAAAAATATAGTTAATGTGATTTCCTTTGTCTAGACTTTAGGGGGACCCCCTGTATTTACATACAGACTATTTCCTCATCATTGTTGCTGTTCTCACAACATTTTGGCTGTTGTGCCCTCCCATACTCATCAGGTATATGTCAATTCAGGTAACCTACAGGGAGTTGTGAACTTAGCCTTTTATTTAATCTATGGGACTAGACTGTTCCCATTCCATTGCCCATGTCTAGGGATATCTCATCTAGTTCTTATTTTTAGTACTGCTCAATTATTACTCTCTCTGTTTCCACTGAAGAAAATACATACAGCCCAGTCTAGGAATTGAACTCACAATTACTTTGCCACTAAATTCACAAACGAACACTTTAATTCTAGAACAATTATCTGTGGAGAACTTGGAGCCTTAAACCTAACCTACCTGCTGATGAGTGCTGCTAAGGCTTGTTGTACTTGACTGAACTCACTGAAGCTCTTTTTTTTCTTTTACTGCTGTTGTTGAAGACTTACTGTTATTCCCTGCAGGTTACCCAGATCAATAAACACTTGTCAAAGGCCAGATAGTCAAAATATAACAACAACAGAGATGAGGACAATAGTCTGCATCTAAGTAGTGTTAATATTACTGTTATGTTCCCTTTGCACAAATACCCTTGAAAAAGGCATGAATCCCTGTTTTCTTCCTCCAGCTATGGGTTAAATAGCAAAGCAAACTGGGTTCTCAATTCTTGGGTGGCAGCCAGTCTAGAAGAAAGATAACTTGAATTCAAAACCATTCCACTATCTTTTCCAAGAAGCTATGGCAATTCACAGATATACACAAAAGGGAATTCTGAATCCAAAACTTGTTGGGGATAGGGTGAGCAATTCCACCCCATAAGAAACATACTTGCTACAGAATCAACATCAACAATAACTGGCAGGTTAAGGTTGTGGCCCTATACTCCACATTGGAGTCTACAGAACTTATATGTCCTGGGTATGATAATAAACTGGCAAAACAGTAAATACAACAAGTCCTGTCATGCTTTAGCAATATTTTTTTAAGAAAACTCAGTTGCTTGGGGATGTTTTTTCATGTGTTGTGTTGGAATCTTTGTAAAACTCTTTTTTTCAGAGGAGATGCATTAGTGATTAATTTTTATGGAAATGTAAAAATTTGCAACTTAAACATTTTTTACAAGTAAAATTTAATCATGAAAATATTGGTGGTTATTAAAAAAAGAATAAGATTTTCTCAGATATTTTTTAAATAAAAAAAAAAAACTATTCATTATAAAAGTAAATAATGAATATGTACTGAAATTATCATTTAAATTGGATAATTCCCTGATTTTTCATAATTTAAAAAAGTGGTGACCTTCCCCACCAATTTTTCTTCAAGTGCTTGTGGCCCCCCAGGTTGGGAAACCTTGAAATCAACATGTAGTAGAGAGGAGGGCTCCATATCAAAGTTTCAGGTGGGAGAAGGCAAGACCCTAGCACCAGCCCTGAGTAATGTATCTACATCAGTTTTATCATATGGGAGTTTCCTTCAGTATCTGTCTATATTTCTGAGATGAAGTATTATGTACACTATTTACATTATTCGGACTGTTCTCCTCATCATTGTCGCCATATTTATTACAACATTTCAGCTGTTGTACGCTCCGGCCTTCTTCAGATGGTTGGAATGTCGAACTGAACCCTTTATTTTGCTCACTGGGGTAGACTGTTCTAGTTCCATGTGCCATGTTTAATGGATGTTAGTTATCAGTTATCTCCTGTTAATTCCCCTCTCCAAGTTCTCCACCATCTTAACCAGGTATTGAACTCACACTCTTTGGATCCTGTCACTGGATCTAACCAACGCCTTTATCCACTGTGCCATGTTAGAGTGTACAATGGCCGAAATGTTATAATAAATATGGCAACAAAGATGAGGACAATAGTCCAAATAATGTAAATAGGGAGCTTCCTTGCAATGTCATTTCCTAGAGAATTCAATTGCTTTTCAGTCATGATGGACTAAAATTTTTTTTTTTTTATAAAGGATGGCATTGAATTTTTTTTCTGCTTTATAGTTCATGATAGGCATCAAGTACAACTTAAGAATAGTAGAAATATTAGGGAACACTTCAATTAAGTGTTACTCATAAATAAGCCAACAGACTTCTGTACATTGCCTTTTAGATAACACATCTTCTGTATTCTGGGATTTCCTAAGATGTAAATATTCTTTGAACTGATCAACATTATCTTTGTATTGCAGTAATTTATGTTTAATACTCAATTTCAAAATTATTTACCAGTTCTGACAGGAACATTTTGCAATTCATCTGGGTCAATCCACTTGTGTAAACAATCATAGAGCTGATTTAGAACTTTTACCCTAAATTTGTTAGCTACTCTCAGAGAAATCCAGCCACCAGCACCACCACTTGCATTTGAAAATTTCCTTGTAACAATGCATTAGAAATCATCAGAATAACTTTAGGTGATATCTTCATACAAACATTTTGCTTCTGATTCTTAAGTGTGCAATCCTGTTTATTAGAATTTTTTTTTACTTCTTTAACAAACTAAAGAAGATTGCAAAAGATAATCTTCAAATACCCCAAAACCAAGGGTTTCTTGTTGAAGCATATCTTCCCAAATGATTGTTAAAACAGTATATTCCAACATTTCCATCTTGTTTACATTCTCTTTTGAGTTTTTAAAAATATGTTTTTGAAAGTTTGTAAAATACCTACATAGCTATTTTCATTGCCTGAACTTTTCATAATTATAGACCATCTTGTTCCACTTAAGTACTTGACTTTTTTTTTTACAATGATGTTCATCCTGTACAAGGCCCAAAAGCCACTCAAAGTTGAGTAAGAAGCAAACTTTATGGGGATATCTGGGGAAGATAACGGTTGAATAGTTCAAGATTGTAATGATCAGAGAAGCTTACTGGGAATATAAACTTACCATTTATAAATAATATAAAGTTTTGTCATTTCTGGTCATCCATACATCAACTCCATTCCTCAATTTAAGTGGGCTTCATCATATATGGATAAAGAAATCTGATGCAGTACCCACTTGACCTTTGAACTGAGTTGACAGGTAACAAACACTTACAGTAAACAAATATGATTTTTTAAATTTTTTAACTAAAATATAAGTTATTTTTTTCAAAATCCAGTTAAATGATCATTAATCGTTTTTACTATTATTTTTAATTTCAGAGAAAAAATTTAGATTGCCCTGTACGTTTATAATTCCCCATGTTAGTGAAGAACGATAAAAGAAAACACAACTCCTGCAAAATGCCAAGACATTCAACAATTTCAGACACAGTAAACAACGTTAATGTTAAACATATTAAACAATGTTTAACCTTCATGCCCACAAAAAAAAACTGTGTCAAAAGAACAGTTATTTCCTTGACACCACTATTACTCTATACACTTTTGACTCCCTCAGCAATGTTTATTTACAAAATCATAAAAATATGTGAACCAAGTACAATGCGATATTTATTATTTACCTTTCATAAAGATTTGTTATTTACCATTTTAAAAAGAAATAAATTTGAAAAGAAATCTTTTTATTAAAAATTTATAAAAACATTACAAAATTATCAAAAAGTGTAAACAATACAACATTTATGATTTACCATTTTATAAATAACTATAGAACAAGAAAATTTGAATAAGCATATGACAAACAGTTAACATAAACACAATGTCCTTTCTTATATATAGAGAATATGTCAGGTGGACATAACCATCTGGTGGAGTGAAATAAGGCTAGATAACTTGTACCTTTGAGAGAGAATTTCTTGCATGTCCCTTCTCTGATGGTGGTCAGTTTTTTCTAAAACCATGTGGTTTTATTGACCAGTAAGAGACTGCCTAACATCATGTGACCAATCTCTATATATTGGAGCAGATGAATTTTACAAACCCAACTGAATGTTTGGTTCAAAGGAAGAAATGCTCCTAACCTATTTTAATGAATTTATGTGGCAAGAGCAAATGAAAGAAATGCCTGGAAAATGCTTTTTTTTCAATATTTATAATTACCGTTACTCACCGTTATGTGTTTATTTAAATTTTCTTGTTCACAGACATTTTTATAAACTTATGAATAAAAAAACTTCTTGCCAAGGGAGTCAACAATGTATATAGAAATTGTAGTGTCAAAGGAATAATAGTCCTTTTGATACACTGTTTTTTTTTTTTTTGCAGGCATGAAGGTTAAACGTTGTTGGAAATAGTAACTTTTTTCTGACAAGGTTAAGTACATAGGCTACATATGGTACTTAGTCTGCATGCCTCTTAATGTTTTTAAAGAGCACTTGTAGTTCTTTCTCTCAGCCCTTTTGCATGTGTGGGTAGTGTAATGGATAGTGGCTTGGAATGAAGAATCAAGGAGCCAAGTTCAAATTCCACTTGGGTTTCTTACATTCACTTATACACAAATATACTTGTAAAAGGTATTGATCTATCTCTTTTCTCTCCAGCTATGGGTTAAATAGTAGGGCTTGTACCTGGAAAAATCATTGTTATTCTCAAGTAGTGTTGATGCAGTATTCCTTTACGAAAAAAGAATTATTCTTACAATTCAAAATAAATTTTGGCTTTAAATAACCTACAAAGGGTTGATAAGCCATAAAGCACAAATTAATCAATCTGAGCTCTTCCTAACATGCATTATTGTAGGACTGATTATGGATAATTTTAAGTGAAAGCTTATATTTACCCATGATTTTTATTTTGTTGAATTTGTATGCGAATGAATGATTTTATATTGATAAAAATGTTAAAAAACACTCAGTGTTTTCTATTTGAGGAAAAGTCGATCATAGTCAACAATAATAGAATAATATTTGGTGTCTAGATTATTAATTTGACTTACAATTTCATCTTACACATGTTCTCGACCACTTTGTGAAGTCACTGTATTTTTTCAAATCACTGAATTTGCTTTCTCTTTCCACTCTGTCTTTTGTTCCACATCACTTTCATATTAACTATGGTAGTCATCATGCATATCAAATGTGTCAACATTGAATTGAATATTGCTAGAAAAAGCTCATACAGTTTGTGCTTTATCCTTGGTTTCACTGGTGCTTTGTTTCAGCTGCAGGTATTGACAAACCTTTGCTTGACATTCCAAAATATTTCAATAATTTTTGATATTTAGGAATTTTGTCATATTGCTTTGGCTTGAGTTTACATTTTTGATGTTCAATTACATACATTTTAACTCATTGCTATTCATTTAGGGGCTTTGAGCTCTGTTAAAAATTAAAATATACAATATTGAAACTCAGCTTGTATTTGATTTTACAAATGTAAACTATGACATTACCAAAATTACTCGTATAAATTTAACCTATATATATATATATATATATATATACATATGTGCAAAGTTTCTTTAAAGACAACAGATAAATTACTTCAATTAAGCTTTTTATTCAATTTTTCTTGCATCCATACAAGTGTTTTCTTTTCTGGACATAAAGTGCATAAAAACTGTTCAAACGCTTTATATATCTGAGTGCTTTTGACTACTTTGTTAGTCATTATCAAGGATATTTTTTTAACTGAATATGTAGATTTTGATATATATGTATTTATTATAATAGTAATGTTTTTTTTTTATTTTCCAAACAGTCAGCACATTGTGACCATATTCATAGTTAATATTATTGAGGGTTGGCTCTTTCTTTATATATATTATATATTATATATTATATATATATATATATATATATAACAATATTGGGGAAACATGTATGACAAAGTAGAAAAAGTTTTCTTATGACATGTTTCATTCTTTAATCTTATTAAGTCCTAAACAATGAAATGCATCACAAGAAAACTTTTTCCACTTTGTTATACGTTTTTCCTTAATATATATATTGTGTTTATGATCCCTTACTTTGTTTTGTTGTATACACATTTCCTATTTCTTGATAGAGCTCTCAAGAGTAATGTATGACAACTAATCATTTTTTTTAATTCTTTTTCACTTTGACTATTTACAGTAATTATATATTTTTATTTCTCCTTGCTCTTCTTTTTCCTATTATATTTTTTAATGTACCTGTTCTTACAGTAATAATGTGAATAATAATAATAATAATTTATAAATTTCTGGTTGTTTTCTTTGACTTCAAAGAAGACTCTTGCAATTCATCAGTGGATCCAGAAGAATTTTCAAAAACAGATCTGTACAGAGAAGTGAATTCATAATAGGAATATAATTGCACTGGGGTAACTCCACTCTCTCAGCCTAAGGAGTCCTTTACCCAAAGGCAAAAAGAAACATTCCAACTGAAGCTACAGCAGATGACCAGGACTTCTACATGTCATATCCATGCTCTGATGCACTCCACAACACTTGCTGATACCACATTCATGGCTATTGGATCTGTAGATCTCATCTGCCCATTCCACCAGAAATCAGTCTTCACATGCAATCAGGCTGACATATCCAAAATTATCAAGAATTTGAACCCATCAACTATGCTCATCTGGTTTGTATGCCAGCTGAAGCAGTTTACCAGGGTGTAGACACTGTTGCATGCAAATATCTAATTTATGCATGCATACATATATACAAGTACACACATAAAGATATAGAGTAATATTGTAATGATTGATCAGTGAAATATAAAATATAACAAAAGACTGATATATAAAAAAAGAATAAAATTATGGCCATAAAATCCATTTTACTTTATTTCTTATCAAATATATAGTTCATTCAAACAAACTCTTTTTCATTTACCATGTTCTTTCAAGATGTGAACAATCATGGCTCCCTACACATGGTGGACTTGAAAATATTAAATTGTAGTTGATGCTATTTATTAAGTTCTTAGAATCAGATGTTTTATCAATTAGATTCTAGACAGAAATGACTAGTCAAATAATATATAACCTGAACAAAGAACTTAATACAATATATTGACATATTTTATATCAGTGCATATCTTTATATGTACATATAATGGTCATTATAGAGATACCATTGAATCCATTATGGTTCAGTAGGAATTAAAAATATTTTTTGTTCAATAAATAAATAAATAAGATCAAACTTTTTGACAAACTTAGAATTTGATTGATTGCTAAAATCAAAGTTTAGCCATGGATGACTTTGTTTTATTTTTTATTTTTTTGTATTTCCAGGCTGTTGTAAAATATCAAAATTTAAGAAACAAAAAATAAGTAAAAAATAAAGGAATATTTTTTTTTAAGGAAGAATATTGTCTGTCAAAACATTTCTGAAAATGAATTTTAGAAGTGATTTTTTTTGTTTTGTGCTAAATTAAAAAAGTTTTGACAAACTGAAAATACATTTTTAGTATTATACAATGAATTTAAAAGATGAACTGTTGAATTTCTACAATTTTTTTTATTTTAATGCCATGTTTCTTCAGGATGTAGTTGATCATGACTCTCCATAGATTTTTCTTTATTTTCTTGATAAAGATTATGGAGTGGTTTCCTATTGCTTTTTCGACAGTGTGGAATTCAGAGTCTTTCTTCTCTTGGATTGGTTGCCATCCAAGGTTAGAGTGCTTAGTCTAACCTTCTACCATTTATGATTATATATCTTTTGGATGTTGGTGTTCATGACTCTCCACAGATTTTTCTTTACTTTCTGTGAATTGCCATTCCTCCTGGTCAAAGAGTGTGGAGTGGTTTCCCATTGTATTCTCCACAGTTTGGACTTCAGTTCTCCTTTAAGACATGTCGCATCTCAAGGTTAGTGATCTGTTGTAACCTAGCAAAGGTTAATGAATAGAATAATAACATGAAGGTTGGTAATGAATGATAATATTTAGGACATGAAAAATATATATAAGATTTTCCAGTGACATGTAGAAGTAGCCAACTGCTAGAAGTGAGTCAAGTGAATTCCACAATGAATCTCCAACTGCAGACCTCACATCCAGTATTTGCTACTGTATTTATGTGAATGGGGACATACCCATTATCGTCTGTAGGTATGCTACAACAAGATCCCAGTCTTCCCTTCTATTTAACTCATAGATTGAAGGAGAAGAGATGGATTCATGCCTTTTCCAAAGGTATATTTGTGAAAGCAAACATAACAGACTAGTTTGGAATTTGAACTTGGCTTATCAATTTCACTCTACCCACACATCTTTAATCAGAAATTATTATCATTTATAATAATGAACAGTGTAAATTTTTCTATGTGTTTCTTTGCTACTCTGTCTGTAACTTCTGTAATGCTAAAAGAAAAAGATATATGAATTAACGCGTTAATATTGCCCTAATTTGAACAACCACTTTAGAAATAAGCAGGCAAATTATATATCCATTATGCCCAGGCAATGTTTTGATGATTGAACTGGGCATTAAAATTAACTTACAAATATTAATTTTGGTAGAGCAGGCAGATACTACACTAATCCAAAAAAGAAGTCAAGAAAAGAGTGACACTTTGATTCTTGGCAGTGTGTGCTGATACTACACTCTGATCATTCACAGACTATAGGACATTGAAGGATGGACTTGTTTCTATTGGGAATAGTATCACAAATAAATGAAATAAATTATCAATAATTATAAAGAAACAAACAGTGAATATTGTTTCACGTATTATATATACACATGCAGTTTTTTTCTTAATCATTTCATCCCAAATAAGGCAACAATGGCACTAGAACACATTGAGTTACAGAAAGAGAATGAGAAGATTGAAAATGGTGAGATTGAGGAAAGGACAAAAAAGAAACAGAGTTCAAGAAAACAGATGATGGTGACTGGTATTGCATTTAAATCTTTGAAGATTGTAGCTATCAGGGAAGCAAAAATTGGAAATGAATTCCACAGGTGGGCAGTGTAAGAAAGAAAAACTGTTAGAGTAGAAGTGGCAATTGCTTTTAGCTAGATCAACAGTAACATGATGAGACTTAGTTGGTAATCTACTAGTATGCTTAAATTCACATAGTCAGGGCAAGAGGAAAAAAGTTCATATGACAATATTTGTAGAACAGACTGAAATAAACCATATAAGTAAGAAAGTGAGCTGAGATGTCAGGTCAGGATCGATTGTATTGCAGACCCTTCTCTGGATTTTGTCAAGAATCTTGAGATGTACAGTAGAAGCACCAGATCAGATAGGGCAACAGTATTCAATACACAAACGGATAGTAGATTCATAAATGTGCAAGATGGGTTCTGATAATTTACCATGTATATAAGCCATTTTATAATATTTAAAGTATCTCTCTTAATGAACTGCATCAGTCAATTTAGACATTTTGAACTGGTAGAAGTCTTCCTATATTATTTTTTTTTTTAGGTGGGATTGGCTTATCTTGAAAATATTAGACTAATATGAATTAACAACTCAGAATTTTAGGGGTTGACTTATACATCAAAAAATATATAATTTTTTATGCATTAAGCAGTAAAATTTTGAACAAATTAAAACATCCTTTATTTTTAGATATCCGGTAGTTTGGAATTATGTTTTAAATATTCTATAAATGTAATTTTGTTTGCCAGTGAAAAAATGTTCATTTCCTTTAAAATTTCAACATCAGGAAAGTCTAAGCTTTAAATTATTTAGTTACATGTCTCAATTTTAAATCTGCACTTAGTTTCCATTGTGAACATACCTCAGGAAGCACTTTTATCTAAGAAGTTTGTCCACAATTCAAACTGCCTATCAAATTCTTTCGGTAATTTTTTTCTTTTTCCTTTTCCACCTACAAAGCATCAGCAATGCAGTAACTGAGGTCAAACAGAAGCACGTGGATGTCAATGTGGTGCTTATGCTGCCACACCCCAATAACGTCTTGCATATTTTCGCTTATCTCACCAGGTTCTTCTAATTCAGCAGCTGTGTAAATAACCAAAGGTAAAATCTCCTTTGAAGACAAATATCTTCAGATTTCCTTGTTGTATAATTTGTTTGTGTACTTCACTCTATTTAACAAAATTGCAACTGATGCAAAAAACTGATGTTAAGCTTAAAATATTCATTAGAATGTTTTAAAATTAATCCAAGTACAGTGCGAACGATATTAAATGAAAAACATTTTTCTTTCATACTAAAGTTCACCCAATACAAGTCTCGAGAGCCCCTCAAGGTAGAGGTTCACTGTTAAAATGGTTATGATAAATGAGGAGTATGATATAAATAAAAGTGGATGTGGTAGGAAGTGAAGATTATAAAGATAAGGAGGACAGATCAAACATGGACAAACATGCCCACAATAAGACATAGAGTCAAAAGGACATTTTTCCTACGTCACTGCTGTTTTAACTACCTTCATTCTTTGGCAATGTTTATTGTTTTTAAAAAGTGATGATTAGAATTTTAATAAAACCTAAGCATGAAATGAAAATGAATTTATACATTTTTTTGGTTCTTGAGAATTTACAACAAGAATATTAAGCATTATTTATTCATTAGATTGTTTATTTACAACATTCCAAAAACTAATACAATTAGAACTAATGCAATGCAATATTTATCATTTATCAATTTATAAAGAAATAAATATGAAAACAATTTTTATTCATAAATTTATAAATATTTGCTAAATTATTAAAATATGTGAACCAACTATTAGGAAATCTTTATTATTTTCTATTTTATAAAGTTCAAATCAATTAGTAATTAGCCAATGTTTTGTTAACCATTCCAATAAACCATCTAATAAATAGTATTTATTATTTTTGTTATCAGTATAAAAATATAATTGTTCATTTATCAGGTTCATTTAATTAAAAACCAGCAGTGTACTTAGTCTTATAGTCTGGACATGTTCCCACTGATGAATAAGGTTAAAACCAATTTTTGGAATCAATATATATTAAGTCTTACCAACCATCTCTCTGTAAACAAAGAGAGTGGTTGATAGGTTTAATGCTTATCTGTCTTTAATGCTATATTTGTTGTTTGTGTATAATTGTCTGGACTTGTTTGCTTTTTAGATGTTGTGCACATTTTCTTTCTTTTGACCTTGATTTTTGCTCTGATGAGAGTGGACTGAAAGACATTTTTCTGTTTTTAATCATATTTTCGTATTACCAATATACAGTTATATATATTTTTTGTTACTGCTCTTTTTTGTTATGAACATTCTTTTATTATGTATGTTTTTATTGCTGTAATAAAAGTTTTGTAGTTCAGCAAAAATATCTAAATTAAAAATGTAGTGGACAATTTAGACATGTTTTCCTATACTCTGAGGTTATGGCTTTAAAAGAGATTGTTTTTGGTGGAAGAGAGCAGAACCAGTCAGGCTCACGTAACCAAGTTGGACCTTGACAGATCAAGCATCCAGCAGACTGAAGCAACCAGGTTTGCCAGATCTCACCTGTCTCAGTCTCCTTTGAGTCATGAGGGAGGCACTTCTAGCCAAGTGTGTGGGCTTCTCCATCACATAAAATCACATTCATGCAAATGGACTCGGTAAAGTTTCATTGATTCACAACCATCTCTGCCATTGCCACCAGGGGAGGGAAAGGGAATAAGAAGAGAGAATGATGATCCTGATGCTCAGATGCGAGCAGTTGTCGACAACAATACATGTTTAGTAAATACCAAATTACTATAAAGTAGTTTGTAACATATTTATTTATCATCTCTCAGTTGCGTCTCTGTCTTTGGGCAGAATGTGATCAGGGGCAGCTCCATCAAAGGACAGAGTCACAACTGAGGAAATTTATACTGTGAGATGCCCAGCCCTGGGCAACAGCTACCCGAGGCCACACCCTCTCATTGCACCAGAGAGAGGATATTATTTTTATTCAATAGCTGTTTTAATTTTTAATATGTATTTTAAAATTTTCAAAATTCACATTATAATCACATTTGATAATTAAAGTTTTTATTTCATTATGGCTCCACTGAAAATTGTAGATCATCAAAATAATTCCAGAGATTTAACCAATTTAAATATAAATTTATGAGAATTACATAAGCTAATGCAGGATAACCTTTTAATAATAAGATGGTTAGCATCATATAAATTGTTGAAAAATAATCAAAACTGTGAACATTGCAACATTGAAATGAATTTTCAAAAACATTGTGGTTTGAGGCATTCAAGAATAATTTACCATGAGAAAGTGCAAGATCACTAAAATGTTTGGATAGATATCTGTACCAACAGCAGATACTTCCAAGGCCATCTAAATATATTTTGTAAACCAATACTTTATTTCTTTGAGTGTATATTAATAATATAAATAATAACTCCCCATCCTAGAAATTCAGATGGAAATTGTGATAAATTGTTTGCTGTGGAAGACATAAAATATAGCTGGATACTTGACGACTTAGAAAAATGCACTTTTCTATCAGTTTTTTGTAGGCACTCAAAACAAAAAGTAGTAAAATCAGCCCCAAAAATTATGTCCTTTCAAAATTAAAGTCATATTTTTGTACAATCATTGGAACCTGTCATTTATAGTGAAAATCCTTTTATTCCCTCCCATCAAAGAAGCAAAGTCAATTCAATGTCTTTTAATTGTCTTAGAGAACATTTTTTTCCCTTCATGGCTGATGCTAACCTCCAGGAGAGTAATTCATTATGCCTTCTCAATCTGACATTTTCCACTGACATGAATTGGAACATTTATATTGAATCAATTGCTAGGTCTGCTGCTAGGAAAGTTGGTTTACTGTATTATGCTAGACAATTTTTCTTGACAGAATCTGTCTTGCATATTTATAACTAACATTGGTCTGTGCATTGAATACTATTGCCACATCTGGTCTGGTGCTTCTGCTATGTATCTAGAGATTCTTAGTAAAACCAAATAAGAATCTGCATTGATATCAGTCTTGACCTGGCATCTTGGATTTCTCACAGCTGTAATATAGCTTCCCTGTGCCTTTTTCTATATATATTTTTATAGTAATTGTTCTGATTTGATTTCTTCTTTGGTACTTTGACTTCAGGAATTTAAGCATAGTACTAGATTGGCAGATAGGTCTCATTTTACTGCTGAAATTGCTAAATGTAAGTTCTATTTTAATAGTGTCTTCTCTTACACTTCTCCTCTGTGGAACCCTCTTGCAGCTTCTTCCTTTCTTGTCAACTACAATCTTCAAAATATTTAAATGCAACATCACTCATTCATTTTCTGTCTCCTTGAATCCTGTTCCTTTGATTGTCCTTTCTCTTCAGTAATGTTTTCTCAGTTTTCCTTCACACTCAGTAATCCCTTGCCTCTTGCTGTGTGTGAAATGATTTAAAGAATAAAATAAAAATAAAGAAGACAAACTAGTGCAGTAGAAGTGTTGTCGTCAGCTTTTCCCTTTCTAATTGAAATATACATAAATGGCTTATTTTGTGGTCAAGTGCCCAAGTCTATAGTATATTAAAAGTGGGAAAGTAGGTGTTGCTTTGACAAGAATTGAAATACAATTTCCTGTCATTCATTTCTACAAAATGAACATAACCCATTTTGGTCAAAAACTTTATAAATAATGACACGAGTGGGAGGCTACATATCCTACTTATACATGTACGCAATTCATATTTAAAAATTATCCTTTCATACATGTCTGTAGACAAGAACAAATTAGCAAGTTTCTCAAGTAATATTTAGTAAATGCAATCTTTGTGCTCTTTAATTTTGAACTTGTATTAAACAAAGCTGAGTAAATTTTTATCATATAAACTTTAGTATACATCTATACATATGAACCTGATGAACTCTGAGATCTGACCCACAGTCAATGACTATAAGCTTTAATGTTGCACTGGTAAACCAGTATTTCAATGATAATGGTTATATTAGCCATTTCCTGCAAGGAAACATTTGGCATTTATTGACTGAGCAGCCAGTACTGTTTCCAGTTCAAATTTATAAAATCTTTCTCTTAAAACAATCGTTCAGGAAAACAGGTTTCTCATGTCTAGGAGTGTTTATTGCTTTTTTCACTATAGTTTAGGAATTTCCTTCCAAACCTTCAATTTGAAGTGGTGTGGATTGTTAATATCTTGGTTATGTCATTATTTTCTCTTCAAGTTCCATGTGCTATCCATTTTAGTTGTTGCTGTTGTTGGTAGTCCTCAAGTGATGTGGTTTCTGTTATTTGGTACAGTTCTTTGTTTTGTGATTCTGTAGTGACAGTCTACAATATTCAAAGATTGATGATCTTTGCCAAGACCCGCATGCTTTATTCACTCAAATCTATTTTTCCCCATTGATCTTGGGAAGCAGTTGTACACAGTTTTGATATTTCTGAATAGGTTTGGTGCCATGCATGAAATTCATATAAATCTGACAAAGCTGTTTAAGAACATGACACAAATTTTCAGATTGATGTTTTGGTTTCATAGCAATTTGTAGTGATGGGTTAATATTGTAGTTATGTATGCTTATATACACAGTTACCAAACCTTTAAATAATACAGACACTCACAAGTGTGTGTTTGTGTTTGAGAGAGAGAGGAACAAGAATATCTTCTGAAACAATTCTGGGACTTAGTTAGATTTTAGGAAGTTGAGAACTTTGCAGCACTTTCCTTGTGTGTGTAAACATACATATATATATATATATATATATATATATATATATATATATATATATATAAAAAGACAAAAAAACTTTATTCCTATTGTCTTTTTACAGACATATTTTTAGTTATACAGTGTAACCCGGATATAAGACAGTTGTCGGGACCGGAGAAGAAGTCTCTTATATCCGGGTTTAGTCTATTTTATATACATTAACACAGGCTCTAATTTGGAACCAGAGAAAATCTCTCTTATATCCGGGTTACACTGTATCTGAATTTTTACTACTTCAAATGTTCTTATAGTGGATACTAATTGTTTTGTTATTTATTAATCAGGGTTTATTACATTTATTGGTCTGGAATGGAACAAATTACCAACTAAAATTTGCAAATCATTGAGAACTACAAGAAGAGGTTGGTGGATGTAGAAGTGAATAATGGCTATTCTATAAAGTATTAAGTGAAGATTATGTATTCTTTTTTTGTATTGTACAAAAATTTTTCACACATTAAAATGGATAAATGGGATTTATTTCTATTAAGTAATTTTTTTTCTGTTTTCTATGCATATTTAGTTATTATGCATCTATGTGCAGTTAATTATATGTAACATATGCTTAATTATTAGATGGAAATACAATAAATTAAAAATTTGTATGTGTACGAATATTTGTTTCCCCTACTATATATATTATAAATTAACTGAATTAAAATATGTTTTTTTTCGCTACACAGTATTAACCATGTTTCAAAAATTTCACTTGAAGATGAAATGGAACTAATATTTTTAATTTAATTACAAAATTAAATTCGAAAGTTTCAGCTTCCATTTTTGAAACATGGTTAAGACAGAAACTAGGGAGTGCTATATTCTGATCCTAATCAGAAATGCTAAGGACTGATACTTTGATTCTATGTTGAAGTTTTGTATAAGATTCATTCCAATGTATGGTTGTTAGCAAAAGGAACAACTCAACATGCAAATTACAAATTGGAGATGCCAAAATCAAGCAAGTACAAAAATCTAAAGTGGGAAGTGTTTTAACAGAGAATAAAAAGTGAAACACCAAAATCTGAAGGTGCATTGAGATAGTGAAAATTGCCCTCTAAAAGCTAAGCAAAGTATTAAGAAACAGGAAAATCTTGTCAGAAACAAAGAAAAGAGTACTGAACTGTTATGTAATATCAGTCACCTTGCATGGCAGTGAATGCTAGACAATCTCCTCAGAGATGAAGAAAAAATCTGAAGCAACAGAAATGTGATTCTACAGAAGGATGTTAAGAATACCATGGATTGAACATGTGACCAACAAGGAAGTTTTAGAGAAAATGGAAACAAAAAGGAAACTTATATTTAACATCAGAAAGAAGCAGTTGAAATTTCTAGGGTACATAATGAGGAAAGATGGCCTGGAAAATTTGATATTCCACAGGACATATTGAAGACAAGAGAGACAGTAGAAGACCACATTTAACCTACCTAACAAGCTTGTGTAGATGGTTAGCAGAACAGGGATTAGGAGAGATAGTGAAAAGAGAAAATTTACTAAGAGCTACAAAGGACAGGAAGTTGTGAAGAGCTATCATCACCCACATCCTGAAGGAATAAGGCTCATAGAAGAGGTTGATGAGGGAAACTGATAATAAACTGCCTTTTTAATAGAATCTGGCAATAAAATCCACCCAGTATACTTTTAATACTTTGTGTGTGTGTGTGTGTGGGGGGAATCAGTGACTAACATAAATACAGGTTCAAAGCCTTATATGATGGGAAAGTATGTCACAGAAATAGTATTTTGTAGTGTATTGTTTTCCAGATATCTATCGTATTGTGTATGATTGAAAATTGCAAGCATGTGACAGCATTTAACAAACAAGCCTAACTTCAATAGCCTATTTTTATATATCTATGTCAGAGAGAGAGAGAGAGAGAACATGAGAGTACGTTATATTTTTATTTTTTAAATATGTATTTTCACGGCTTACTGCCATATCACATTGAAACACTACTTCTCAAAGTTAAGCAACATTGAACCTGGTCAGTAACTAGAGAGGAGACCACTTGGGCATACCAACGGCTCTAAGCTTGGATGTATAATCTTGGGAAAGGCATGAATCTATTTTCCCCCCAGCTATGGGTTAATTAGTAGGGCTTGTATCAGTAAATCATTATTACCTGCAAAATTTTTTATAATCTAAAAATATTTTCTGGCTTTAAATAACCTGCAAAAAGTTAAGCTGTAAAAAAAAAAATGAAAATCAATCCCATTTTCACACTTACTTTTTTTAATTTCTTTAATATCATCATCCCCTTGACTTTTGTAATCATAAGGGGGGATCCGAATGCAAAATCCACACTAAATCTCCTCCACAAATTCTATCAATGGCAGCCATAAGCAATTCTGGTATAGTCATACCTGTCCATTGTTTGACATTCTCCAACCAGTTTTTAGATTGGCGTCCTCTCATACGTTCACCAATGCTGTTGTGCCTTGTAATGTGTCCGAACCATGTCATTTTTCTCTGACAGTGGCAAGAAGAGGCTCTTGGTGGCCCACAAAACTTTTGACACTTTTCTGCACAAACTCATTATGTTCCCAATAGAAGATGCCAAGGAGTTTTCTCATGTATTTGTTCTCAAACACTTGGATCCTTCTCTCTGTTTCTGCCAACAGTGTCCACAATTCACATCCATATAGGAGAATGGAGACTACCAGTGATCTGTACAGTCTGTACTTTGTTTGAATCTGATTTTGCTCCTCCATATTTTTGCCAATTTTGCCATCGCTATTATACCTTTCACCTTTTACAGGTATCTGTTGCATTTGGTAAACTGGAAATATTTTGATAGCAGATTATTCTCATTACACTGTCCATGCTAGGGATATGACATCAGTAAGGCATCCTTCTGATGTCACATTTGCTTTTTTTTTTCCTATTGAATCAATATATATATATATATCTTTCACTGCCAGACCCAGGGACTGAACTTATAACCTTCAGTTAACTATATTCACTTAGTAAGTCTGATCAGTTCGATAAGGTCAAATAGGAAGCTCATTTCAAAAATGACCCACATTCTGTTGTTAACAGGGACAACCATTGGCTTGTTAATTTTAATGCTTCCAAAATGTTACTGTTCTTTTATTGTTCTCTCTCCTTAATAGTATTTTTTTTCTAATATTCATTAGAGAATATTAGAAAAAAAATACTATTAATAACCCCCTGCATGTAAGTGGCTTTGTTTCCTTGTTTGCAGTGAAATGATTTAAAAGAAAATACTTTTATCCATAAAGCTAATCCTATAGTGGAATTTGAATCTTAAGCCTGTCTGTTTTGTATTCATCAAAATTTTTGATATGGTGCTCATTTTTCTGCTTGGCCTGCTGAGAAGGTTATTAAGGCATAGCATGTTTACTGATTTGTTTTATTTACCAATATTGCTTTCTTTCTATTGTTCTAACTTCATTTTTAAGGCTTCAGAATATGCCGACAGCATCTCTCAAAGGAGTAAGACCCCTTCAACAATGAGGCGTCCTGGGTATGACGATAAACTACATCCAGCAGCAATGCCTCTGACCAAGAGGCTTTAAGGAGTGTGGCACCACCTCTTAATTGCTGTTGTTTCCAGGTCCACCCTGTCCCAGGGTGGTAGTACCTGTTAGGGTCCCAGATATGGGCAAATAGTTAACCCTTCAATCTGGGGTAAAAACACTATGAATGTGTAAAAAATAGGTTTTAATACCAGCAACATTTTTTTTAATTATTACCAGCAATACATTTTTTAAAAAAATTATTATTACTAGCAATACATTTTTTTAAAAAAAAACAAACAAATATTGCCAGCAATAAAAATCTTGTCAGCATTAAATAACACATTGAAGTTGATATACTGTAAAACAGAAGAAACCAAAACAAAGCTCTAACTTCATTCCTCAGTGGTTGGGGGATTACTTTTTTGCCTTCATAGAGAAAGACTATGAAATGCTGACTATATGTGTGGTTTTTATGTTTTTCTGGCTTTACTTTTAGGGCCAGGAGCAGGCATTTTCTGCCACAACTGCATGGAATAATATGGGAAATCTATGGTAAAATGGAAAATGTTTTTGCGTAACAGTTTTCATTCTTTAGAACTTCATCAGACTAAAATGACGTTTACTTTTAATATGATGACACATACACACAAAGAAAAGGGGATGCTTAAATTTTAAGTTTAAATTTTTTTTAAATGTGTTTTGGATATATATTTTAGCTGATATCATGTAGTTTCTTTTTGTTTATGTTTTTATTACTTTTGTTATTAAATATCCAACATTGTGACAATAGAAGTTCTGCCAAGAAAGGTGAGATGTAAAAACTTAGACGTTCATCAATGGTAAACCTATGTCCAGGTTCTTACAACTTTCACTTTTCTTCACAGATCTTCTCTTATCACAATGTGGGATATTTAATATATAAAAATATTATATCATGTTGACAAAAAAAAATGATCAAAATAAAACTTATTCATTTATAAAACTGATTTTTTTTAATTTTTTTTTATTTGACATACATAAAATATACAATGTGGCCCGTGTACTGAAAGGATTGGAAGCCTTTAAGTTATTGATTTATGTTTTAACTTATGGTAAGATAGCAAAGAAAAATCTGCAATGTTATTGGTCCTGACTTGGCATCTCAGATTCAGTCACTTTCTCACCACCATAATGTAGCTTGTCTTTTTTATAAATAACTAGCAGTAGAACCCGGCGTTGCCCAGGGATGTAACAGTAAGAGATCAAGTATCGACCATCATAAAGACTGAAAAATAAAATTGACAAAGATTATTGTTTAAGGTTGACAGACACGCATGTCTTAATTAGTTTTTTCAATCGTTATGAGTCTATTGATTGAATAGAATTTTATTATAAACAATTGTCTTGTAAATGGAATTTTTAAAGCATTCTGAATGTAAAAATAAAGAAAAAAGTATGCAAGACAATAAGAAACACTACCTGCCAAAAAAAAGTGAAGTTTTGTTGAAATCAGTTGAAAAATGTAGGAAATCCGATCCCATATATAAACAAACAAACACACACACAAACAACCTGGGTTTTATAATAAGTATAACTCGATATGAGTTGTCCCCCTTTCATTCTCGATAGTGATGCCTCTTAATCGTGTTTTCAAATTGATTTCATGCAAAAACAATTGTGCTTTTCCAATTTTTGGCACTGTCAGAACCACCGCAAGGTAATTTTACGTAATCCTGTGAAGTTTTGAAATCAGTTAAAAATGTAGGAAATCCAATCCAATATATGTGTGTGTGTACAGACACACACAATCTGCGTTTTATAATAAGTAAGATTTCATGGTAATTGTTCTGATGAACTTTGTTCTATGGTACCTAAATTTTATAAATTTAAGTGCAGTAATAGATTGGTGGTAAGGTCTCATTATTTTGCAGTAGAAATGGCTAGACACAACTGTAAGTTCTATACTAACAGTTTCTTCTGGCTTCTTGCATCACAGTCAACTTTGGTCTTCTAAAACTTAAATGCAATGTCAGTCGCTATCTTATATCTTCTTAATTCTTATTCTTTTATTGTACTCACTCCTTAATAGTAGTTGTTCTTATATTCTCTAACATTCAGTAATCTCTTGCATCTTAGTGGCTTTATTGCCTTCTTTGGGTGAAATGATTAAAAAAAAATCTTGTTACGAAATTCAGTGGATCATTTTTATTCTTGATGTATTCATTATTATTCCACTTGTATTAACAGCAACTATTGTCTTTATCTTCTCATCTAATTTGTATCTAAATATTTTACAAGCAAGGATTAGTTTCATATTGAATTAAGGAATGCATATTTTTCACCTATGTACTCTCTTTTACTCTAGCTTTACATCAAGAATTTTCCAACTATTTTTTTTTATCTCTACTTGTTTTTTCATCTTTCACTCATTGTCTCTTGATACCCAGCTATCAAGCAAATCCTTGTGTGTGTGAATATACTGCGTGTATAATATTTTTTTCTTTATTTTTCTTACCTCTTATCTTTTTCCCCACCTCACCCACATTTTTCCAATTTCTTACTGCTTAATATTATTATTTAAGTTTCTAAAACCTAACTGGTTCCCAGTGGAAATGGCCAGGATTTGGTAGTTACTAAACTCAAATCCTATTTAGAAAAAGTATAACAGTCACACATACAAACAAGGACAATAATAGTATTGAAGATTATACACGGATTTAACTTCTTGGTTGTTAAAGTGACTAGATTTTAACTGTTGGACTTTCAGTTTTTCTTGAGGTACCTGTTATAATTGTTAATCTTTTATTAATTTCAAACTGAGCCCATTATTCAATTCACAGGGGAAATTGTCTCATTCTTCTGTCCATGCTTGGAGGTATCATATATTTTTCTTCTTTTCTAAGTATATAAATTCCACTCTTGATTCAGGGAATGGACAGATGGTCATATATGTATAGGTACTTTTTTGTTTTGCTTTTTACCTTCCATCAAAATGGTTAATGCTAACCTCCAGAAGAGTGACACATAGCACCTTCTCATACAAACATTTCCACTGATATGAAGTGGAAAGAGTATATTGAATCAATTGCTAAGTCTGCAGCAAGGAATGTTGGTTCATTGTGTCATGTGAGACAATTTTTCTTGCCAGAATTTATCTTACATATTTATAAAACTACCATTCATCCTTATTTTGAATATTGTTGCCACATCTGGTTTGGTGCTCCTGCTATATATTTAGAGATGCTTGATAAAATACAAAGAAGTATTTGCAATGTTATTGTCCCTGACCTGACATCTTGCCTTCAGTCACTTTCCTAATGCTGTAATATAGTTTCTCTGTACCTTTTCTATAAATACTTTCATGATAATTGTTCAGATGAACTTTCATCTATAGTACATAGACTCTATGAATTTAAGCACAGTACTAGATTGGTAGCAAGGTCTTATAATTTTACAGTTGAAATGGCTGCATGTAACTATATAGTTCTATGCTAACAATTTTTTCTCTTGCACTTCTCTCTTCTGGTTTCTTGTTTCCCTGTTAACTTTGAGCTTCAAAAATTTATCTGCAATGTCAATTGTTATCTTATCTTCTTAATTGTTGTTCTTTTAGTGTCCACTCTCCTTAATAGTATATTTTTCTTGTATTTTCTAACACTCACTTCTAACCCTTGCATCTTAGTGGCTTTATTGCCTTACTTGGGGTGAAATGTTTAAAAAAAAAATCACATACACTTAATCACTAACTATATATATAAGGTTACCAGAGCTTGCATTTTAAATAAAGAATGAGCAGTAGAAATGAATTAGTTTTCTTGTTTTTTTTTGTATATAATATACTAATTCAAGGCAGAAAAAAATGAACATAAATAATACAAAAACAATATTTATAATTATTTTTTTTTTAATTCTCTATTAAAATAATCTTCCACTTTGTGCTGATCATCAAGAGCCATTTACAAGTTTCAGTATTTCTGAAATGACAACCATTTTTTCTCGTGGCTTTCCTATTAATTTGCCCTGAGACATTTCAATAGAATCTATTTTTTTCCAGTCATCAAAGGACACCGTCTGAACTCCTAAAAAAAAAAAAAAAAAGAAAAGAAAGTTACTTCCACAATCATTTAATGATATTCACATAAAAATATCAACAGAATTATGTACCAAACATTACTTTTTTTTACATAGATAAAAGAATTATAAGTTATAACAGCATAGGTTGTTATTTTGAGCAGGCACAAATATTATTACAATTTTTGCAATCATTCAGAAGTTATACCAGAATGTTAGTCAAGAAATGATTGCTCTCGGAGAGACAATGATTGCTCATGAGAGACAAAGTCTGAAGCCCAAAACTTTCTCCGACTCCAAAACAGACATCACTGAGGAAACATTCTAGTGCACAATATATGCATATAAAACTAATTTCTGCTGCTTACAATTCTGTACTCTAGATGGGTAAATCAATTCAATTTATCACTTCTCTTTTTACAGATGCATCAAATAGTCGTAAGCAACTGGATGACAGGTGTTTATAAAAATCATATCTTACAGGGTTTTTCAAATTGTGGGTCCTGAGATAAATAAAATAGTTCATGACAAGAAAGAAAACAAAATATGCATGTGAGAACAAAGTGCAGAATATAAACAATTCTAAATGTTGCACAATACTCAGAAATTATCACTAGTTTTTCACAGAGGTAAGCTCATATTTATTTTTTTAAATATAATTATTTATATATATATATATATATATATATATAGAGAGAGAGAGAGAGAGAGAGAGTCTGTTCTCATTGAGTTTATGTATCTTGTTCATCAAACTTGTTGCAAACTGAGTGATGGGATTTCCTTTAAATATGTTATTCTAAAAGTAATAATTTTATATTCATACAAATCGATAATACAATTAGTTATATACAATTCCAATATGTGTGGGTCATAAGAAATATACATATAAATGATCCTAGTGAACAGAATTTGTCTTTGATTTACTACATGTACGGATAATGGGTTGCCATGCAAAATGTGGTTCTTGCTTTGGGTTGCAGTAAAAAAAAAAAAAAGTTTGGAAAATGCTGTGTAAGTTAGCACTATGTTATGCCCTGTAATAGCTTGCCTGTCCCCTGACCACAAATTTAGATTGTATATCTCCTAATCACACTTCTTGGTGAAGCAGCACCCTGTTTCATTTTTTTTTTCCAGCAAGCCTCATTCTGGGGTGCACTGTTGGTGTGTTTCTAGAAAGAAAGGGAAGATAGAGTAAGCAATAACAAACTTGTGTAGTTAACGTCTGCTTCAGTGAAATGGTATAACAATATGAAATATACCAGCACAATATGATTAGTTACAGTAATAAAAGTTAGAAAAACCCTGGAATTTTCTCTATATTATTAAAGGGCATAGATGTCATAAAAACCTCTTGGAAAAATGCTGAGGCAACAAAACACTATTTTTGTAATTTCATTATTTCATATCAATGACCTGATGCAAATAACTAGGTAAAGTGTTTAGAGTTTATATTAGCAATAAAATAGAGGAATTTGCATGGGCAATACAAGATTACCATTGTACAAGACTCCAATGAGAAAAATTAGAAAAGCACTGTGGAATTTCTACAAATTCCCACTAGTAATCACAAATAATTTAAACTTAAGCTGTTGTATTAGTTATATGAAACTCAAGTCCTAAAACAGTTTTCCATTTCTTCTTGTATCCAACTGACCTTTTGTACTATTTTGGTTCATGGTTAATAAGTGGATATAGAATTTATTTCTAAATTGTTTATATCATTCATGTTTTATTAATACATCAAAGCTTTCCTTCACTTTGGGAAAAGTGAGATTGTATTTTAGTACCTTCCATATTTGAATCCAGGAGATGTAAACAAGATTTTAGCTTTTCTTATCACTTACTTTACGACTACTGTAGCTTTCTCTATTTAGTTTTACTTATTTTCTGCACTAATTAACTATTTGTTGCAATAAGGAAGAAATTTTCATAAATAATCTTTGAATTTTGAAATTTTTTTTTTTTTTTCCTAAAATGTTTTTGAGCACATTTTAGTACCTAGTCTGTATGTTGTATATTGAAAATCAAGAAGGGATTGTCAATGGCAGAATACAGTTATGATGTGTATAGAATATGAAAATGAGACAATTACTTTTGTCGTAAGGTAATTTATAACAGTGAAATCAATGTGATTTCTCTTGCTTTGGCCATGTGTAGGATGACATCCCTAACAGGAAGTGCTTCTTTCCAACTAGTCAATAAATTGTACTTTTCTTTGTTCAGAAACGTAGACATTGTTAACAAAAGACCGGCCTTTTTTCCCCAGCCAATTATTTATTTCATGTATCATTTTGTTGAAAATATATTCATTGGTATAACTACCACCATAGTAGTGTGTGTGTGTATATAACACACACCACTTAACCAGTATACATCTTGGTATAGAGATTTTGTTTATTCAAAACAAAGAGAAAGATTCAGTGCAAAAGTAAAGTTGATGTAATTTTTATGACAAAAGAAACTTCAGATATTTCCTTATACAGTGGTTTATTTAAAATTGAAACATATTTTGGATTGTAAAAATAATTCTGTTTTTATAAGTAAATATTGCATTGACAATTTTTTGAGAACAACAATGATTTTATTAAGTGGTCTGTTGTCCTCATTGTTATTATCACAATGTTTCAGCCATTGTGCCCTCAATGATTTTTCCAGATACAAATCCTACTATTAACTCATACCTGATGGGGAGAAGATGGATTCATACCTTTCCAAGGGGTATTTGTTAAGAGGAAATGAATTTATACCTTTCCTAAGGGTATTTGTGCAGAAATGAATGCAATAAACTAGAGTGGAATTTAAACACGGGTTTCTCTATTTCTCATTCTGAGCCACATAGAAATAAAAGAAGGAATTAAAAAATCAAAATTGTTAGTTCAAAGAACTTCTGATCATTGTATGTCACCATGGTAAGCCCTGTCATTTAATTTTTTTTCCCTTTCAAACCAAACCAAAGGGGTATTGGAGTACCATTGATAACTTATGCTCTCTTAGTAGCAATCAATTGTATAGAGTTGTGACGTCGTCCCCCCTGGTCGCAGCGTCGACTGTGTCGTTCGATCCCGTTCGCGACGCCAGCTGTTCGCTCCTCGCTGCTCCAAGTGTGACGTTCTAACCCTTTGGCTAGATGAATACCAGCCTCGCTGTTCCCAACCCGCTTCCAACGCCTGGTTACCAGGGTAACTACACTGATCTTCGGTCTGTCTACCCACGTTGTGATTAGATCTTAGACAGACAGGATCAAACAGGGATTGGGCTGTATGCAAGCTGAGTCCAACGGGGGTGATAACACACAAGAAAAATAAAAAACTCACAAGGTCAAAAATGTTGAAGGAAAAGGTAACAACCCTTTATAACTAATTGTTCGTTACACAAGATTATTCCTACCTCCCGACCCGTTCTGTGGACCGTGGCACCAAGCTTCTACCATACAACTTTAAGGCTTTGAGTTGCTTGCTCTCTAGAAATTTGCATTTCGGGGTGTGGTTTGGTTTCAACACTGGGCGCTGATCTCTACCTGTCGTTCACGGCTGATTTCTCTCGCCGTCCATGGCTGCAACTAACTCTCTCTTCAGAGTCTGAATTATTGTTCACTCATCTCCGCTGTCAGTGCGCAAATTAACTTCTTCTCTTCGGCTTCGGTTGGACGAGCTTATTCACTTCGGCTTGGGTGGGACGAATTTCTTCACTTCAGTTTGATTCCAACTTCTCCACTTAGGCCAAACGGGCTGCTTCACTTCGGCTTCTCTTGGACGATCTTATTCACTTCGGCTTGGGTTGGACGAATTTATTCACTTCGATTTGAATTGGACGAATTTCTCTAATTAGGCCAAACGAACCGGCCTTTCTTGCCGCAAAGGGGACTAATGAACATGGCCCGCCGTCCGCACTGCAACTAACTCTTCTCTTCCGCGCTGCAACTCCAACTTCTCTGCCTGTCCGGGCCAAACGGACCGGCCTTTCTTGCCCGCAAAGGGCGAATGAACAGGGCCCGCCCGTCCACTTTTGTAACTCCAACTAACTCTCGCTTCAGAGTCTGAATTATTGTCCACTCATCTCCGCCGTCAGCGCTGCAACTTCTCTGCCTGTCCGGGCCACTCCAACTTCTCTGCCTGTCCGGGCCAAACGGACCGGCCTTTCTTGCCCGCAAAGGGGCGAATGAACAGGGCCCGCTGTCCGCGCTGCAACAGATTTCTGTCAGTTGGGGTCCCGCTTTTATTGAGGCAGTCAGAAACCGGGGTGGGTCTGTCGGCGCCAGGGGTTTTTTGATAATTCTAAAGACGTATTATTTCTGATTAGGGATTTTCCATTTTGGTAACTTACTTTCCTCCTACTTCCTTACTGTGCCTCGGGGGGGCGTATACCCCTTCCCTGGTCCTTCGTATGTCAGGTGACTGCTCTCGACCAATGGGGTCCTGGTCGGGCATCTTTCCTCCTCCCTCGCACATCATATGACCGCTTCGCCAATGGGGTCCTGGTCGGGTGTCTCTCCTCCTCCCTCATGTATCATGTGACCGCCCGCCAATGAAGCTCTGGTCGGTTATCTTTCCTCCTTCCTTCATGACATCTTTAATCAGGCGTGGACAATCCGTGGCTTTGTTCTGGGGGAGAAACACCTTGCTCGAAAAAAAACAAAAACTTAAACTGTCCCTTTCGTATGTGACCCGAAATGACGCCCTCGGCTTCCTTCATCGCGGTATCTGTCAAACAGCCTACCGCTAATTGGATACAATCTAAGAAAAGAATTTCCTAGACCTGTCGGCGTTTCTCTGAACGCAACAAAATATTTCATTCTCCCCGGCCGATAATAAAAATTTGTATTATCTCAAAAAGCAACATCACCCTGGGTGGCGTTAACGTGAACTAATAAAAATATTTCACTTTTTCCCTTCGCTCGGAGCTTGACAACAGAATCTTAATTATCTCAAAAAAAAAAAAAGCATTTTCTAATCATCATCCTGTGTGACTGTATTTTCAATTCTGGTTCTCGTATTAATGGATTGTCTGTATATCCTTAGATAAACTTCCCCATCTGTTACCTATCATATTTTTTCCATTGTCTCTAAACTTTTATTTCTTCAACCAAATTGATAACAAACTCCCATCCTCCGCGGACACGGAAGTAGGTCGGTGCTTGACCTGATATTTTTGACATCTGATATGTGCCAGTCGAGCATGTGTGTTTTCGCTTACGACCTGGTTTCGTATTATTTATTTTTCTCCTTTCTTTCCTTCTTTTTCTTTTCTTTCTTTCTCCCAGATCGCCTGAATGTAAAGAAAGAATTATTCCTAACCCCGAAATATTTTTCAGCTCTAAATAATTATCAAATGGTTAACAAACCGAAAAAACAAATCATATATTTATGAATATCTCTTTTCAGTTTTCTAATTATGCATGGTGCCACAGAGTAGAGAATAATTACAATTATTATGAATAAGAGCAGATAGATTTGCTTATCTGGTTCACACTCCATTGTGGTTGTCGAACAAGAATAGAGATTTAACACTTGTTTCTTGTTTAGGATTGGGTTTCCAGTTCCTTCTAAAGTTTACTTCAACTCTATGCTTCTAATGTCTCCACCTAAATTCTGAAATTTTATTTACTATTTAATTATTTTTCCTCAATAGGAGTAGATAGGTTTGCTTACCATCTGGTTCACACTCCCTCCCCAGTCTTTTGAACATGAGCAGAGGTTTATTTCTTGTTTCTGCTCCTTCTAAAGTCTACTTCAATTCCATACTTTTAATGACTGTCTAAACTCTGAAATTTTATTTACTATTTATTTATTGTTCCTCAATAAGAGTAGATAGGTTCACCTATCACCCAGTTCACACTCCTCCATGGTCTTTTGAAAAGGAATAAAGGTTTATCCCTTGTCTCTGATTCCTTCTAAAGTTTTTTCATTCTCTTTCCCTACCAGCATCCCCTTGCATCTTAGTGGCATTATCTCCTTGCTTGGAGGTGAATTTATTAAAAAAAAAAAACAGAAATTTTTTTTAAAATTCAACACAACAAAACAAAAGTGGAACTTACCAGCTTCTTTTAATTGTTTAATTACTGCTTCTTTGCCAGGCTTATTGGTTTCCAGGAGATTAGACTTCAAATCCTGCAGTATCATTTTACCCGTATCTAAGCCATCTGTCATTGTGTTCAAGATGACTCCCAATGGCCCACGACTCACCCAACCAGTGCAGTATAAACCTTTAAAAGGACATTAAAAAATAATTACAAAATAATTTCCACTTCATAAGTGAGTCTGGACATTCTGACCAACTTAATATTTTAATTTCCAACACACATGAAGATGTGATATTTGAGAAACAATGAAACTGACAAAACAAAAAAACACTTTTTGATAATTGTTTATGAAGGATGAAAGTATTCAGACATTAAACAATTTATATTTAAAACTTTCACCAGAAACCAAGAAAATAGTCCAAACTATAAAAAAACGAAACAACAAAGTGCTTTTGTAAGTTAAACCAAACTTATATATTTATAAATCCAAAAAAGTGTCTGTAATATTATCAGTCCTAATCTGGCATCTCAACTTCAGTCACTTTACCACCACCATGATGTGGCTTCCCTCTGGCTTTCTCTATAAATATTTTAATGGCAGTTGTTTTAATAAATTCGCCTTCTTAGTACCTTTACTGTATGAATTTAATCATACTACAAGATTGGCAACTAAGCATCATCCTTCTACTATTGAATTCTCTAGATATAACCATAAGTTCTATTCTAAGAGTTTAATTTCTTGCTTGTGGAAAATATTTTTCAGTTTTCATGTTTTCCTGCCACCTACAGTGTAAATGAATCCTGTTTTTTAATTGTCCTTTCTCCTTACTAAAGTGATTTTCTTCCACTTCCAATAACCCCTTGCATCTTGGAGGCATTATTGTCATGCTTGGGGTGAAATGATTAAAAAAAACTGTATGTTTTATGCATTAATGCTTATATATGATTTAAATTTTTCGAGCAAGCTAAAAAAAATGTTCAGTGAAGAAAAAAACTATTTGAAACTTAATTTTATTTAAGTGCTCTGATATATACAAAATATATCAGGTATTTGAGATCACACATTTAGCAGGCTATAAATAGAAAATGACGTAACATTACATATGATGCACCTAATTTTAGCATACTTATTTCTCTTTCAGGCATATTAAGTGCATTAACATAGCAGTTTCCAATGTAACAAAGGAAATGAAGAAAAAAATGCTGTCCTTATGGTATTAGCTGCCAACAAATGTGGCTCAGAGATAACCAGGTGAACAGGAGGAAGAACAAGTTGATCTGTGCAAGGGATGGTGTTGAATCCAAAGAAGGGTCTGTAACGTTATCAGTCCTGACCTGGCATCTTGACTTCTGTCACCATCTCACAACTTTGTCTTTTCTATAAATATTTTCATGGCTGTTGTTCTAAGGAGTTCTCTTGTTTGGTACCTCGACTGCATGAATTTAAATGTGCTACTAGATTGGCAACTAGCATTTTTTTACTGTTGAAATAGCTAGATGTAACTGTTAAGTCTTATTCTAATAGTTTCTTTTTTCACCTGTGTAACTCTCTGTAGATACCACGGAAGCAAAAAAATGGCAATCTTCAAAAATTTAAATGTAAGGTCAATCGCCATCTTCTGTCTTCCTGAACCTTGTTGCTATATTGTCCTTTCTCTTCACTAAAGTCTTTTCATTCTCAGCCACACATTGCATCTTAGTAGCTTTATCGTCTTGCTTGGAGTGAAATGATTAAAAAAAATATAGAGATTTGCTAGCCATCCTTGCTCAGAAATGAGTAGCCAACCATTATATATATACTAGCAGTGTTGTCCGTGCTTGATTAAAAAATCGTACAACTCATACAGCAATCACTATCACTTGACTTAAAATATTTTTGCCCTTCCTTGCCTTTAAAGGAGTGCCCTTTGCCGTGCTGATGTTGCTACATGCCTTACTTCTTGCCTATCTCACACTGCAAATTTTTTTCTAAGCTCTATACTAAACATTAAATCTGTTACGAAAAAAAAGAACTAAACAAAATGAACACAAAACGATCAGCTTTAAAAAAGGACTTGTAACTGGAAAAACCAAATGAAAAAAGAATGTTAACAACAAATATTTTTTTTCACACCCAACCCAGTTCTGCGGAATCAGAATCAACGTTGAGTTTAAGCAAGTGAATGAGCCAGTTGGAGTAAAGTGCCATGCAGGTTTAAATTTTTCCCACTTGTGACGAATGCAGCTATGGATTATTTTTGCATGCTACATGCTAGTTAACATTCATGTCAGTCAGCTGTTGGCTCTCATGCTGACCAGTACAAAATGGCCGCAAACTACATGAAAACTGTCATAGAAGCAAAAAAAATTGATTATTTCCACTATCAATGGGAGTCTTGGCCTTCCTGCTTGGAGCATGTGCATGTAAGTTTTGGTGCAAATCCATCAAAAATTGTAGCTGTGCATTCGTTACACACACACACACGCATCCTGTCTTTTATAGATAGAGATATAGATATATATATACTCAACTCTCTCATCAAATTCGACATATGAGGAGGAAGCAGATCAGTTCCTAGGAAACTGACAGCCCAACACCAGCAGATTTGATTATAGTGGTGAAGGTTTTGTGCAGAACCATCCACACTTTTTGAAGGGCCGAATACAGAGACTTGGTGCACTACATGCCACAGGGTCCCCAAACGACCCTTTGCAAGTTTTGAATTCAGAGTTGTCCTTCTCCTAGACCAGTTGCCATTCAAGGCTATAGAACCCAGTCTGTCCTGCTATTTACCCATAGCTGGAGAGAGAAGAAGAGAATTCACACCTTTCCCAAAGGTATTAACACATAAGTGAATGTAATGGATTCAATTGGAATTTGCACTCGGCTCTCCGATTCCTCAATCCAAGCCACTATACATTACTCCACCGTGCCTCCATTGAGTGCTGGTGCTACTAAAATAGTGTATAATAACATAGCTATATAATTTATAATAATGATAAATATACATTTTTTTTTCTTCACCAGTAGCACAACTCTGAGTACCATGCTCAATGCACTTGTTAGATATCGAATGAAAACTGACCATTGCATTATATATATATATATATATATATATATATATATATATATAAAAATCATATTATAGAGATAGGGAGCAGTCCATTTTATTTATGGAGAGAGGTAGTAAAAATAATAATTATAAATAAGTAAATAAAAAAATTATAATATTAAATAATAAAATAAGTAAATAAACAAACAAACAAAAACAGATATACACACATTTACATACCTCTGACTACAAAATTATAAATATAATACAAATGTATACACAAATATAATAACATTTCCACATATACAAAAAGATATATACATAGATATAAATACATTTTTGTTTGTACAACTTTATATATCATTTATAACCTCTATAGGTTATTTAATACTGAAATCTAATTATTTTGCATGTAATTTTATGCTTCCTACTACAAATATTTTGTAAATAATTTTATACTTTCAAGGTAAATGTATGTTTTTTAGATATATAGTTTGTAGATGACAAAGTGTATCCCTAGTAAGTTCACTATAAAAATGTATTTTTATACTTTTTTAGTGTTGTATTGTTGGTCATTTTGCTATGAAAATGTATTTTTTGATTTTTGGAGCTCACTATTTGCCCATAGCCGGGAACTTAACAGGCACTATCACCCACAAGAATTATGCATTTTTATTGGTTAGAAAGAAATCCCAGCATGCATCTGTAGGATTTGTCTATAAATTTGGGGAAGGGATGTTTTTAACAATTATTTCAACCAGATTGGAATCAACATAGAAGATTTATTGTCATGGTTATTAAATAAGTAGGTTCAGAACAAGTTTTTCAACTTTTATAACTATAATGCAATTCAAAACAATCTAATTTCAAAAAATTAAATATTGCTGTCATTTTTTGACAAAATAATGTTGTTTGGCTCAGTAAAAGCTGAATAGTCTTTCATCAGTGTTTAATTGTACTTATATCATAGGGAAGGTTATGGAAGTTAAAATAGATTGCATATACAATATGAATATACAGGGTTATTAAAAAAACAGTAGATTTTGAAAATGTAATAAAAACAAATGCTAAAAGAGAGAAACAGATTACCAGATAAGAAAAGATTCAAAGTTATCAAAATAAAATTTTTTTTCAATCTTGTTTAAATGTGTTTTCATCTCTTATGGTTTTAAATAAAATTTGTATACACTATTGATAATGTGAATCATTTGAAACTGTAATGTAATGACTGGTTGTTTGTATTATCGAGTATCCCTGTCTGTTAGACAATCCCTGTTGCAGACCCCTGCTCAGACACATTTGTCTTTATTAAACATCCACAGAACCCACCTGTGGTTTATACTGCAACTATGCTGAGTGGACCTTAGTTACAGTTTCTTGGAGAGAGTGGATTATCTGGCATGATCAACAGTTTCAACAAACTAGGATCCCCCCCCCCCAGGTTGATAACATCAAGAAGTTACCTTCCTGACAAATAAGGCATGGTGAGATTTGAATCGAGGTTTCAAAGTTAGAAAGTTCACTTTCTAACTACTCAGCCACATGCCCAATTTGAAAATGAATAATCCTTTGAAAGTTAAATACTGAGAATTTTTACTGTCTGGATTTCAGGGATGAGGAGTTATTATTTACATGCAAATTATTGTCCATCTTTGTTGTTGTTATCACGACGTTTTGGCCATTGTGCTCTTGGGCTGTATATCAATCCAGATAACCTACAGGGAATTCCAAACTGAATCCTTTATTTGATCTATGGGGGTAAACTGTTCTCGTTCCACTGCCCATATCTAAGGATATCTCATTTAATTCTTATTTTTAGTACTGTACTCTGTTTCCATTGAATCAAAGTACACACTGCTCGGCCCAGGGATTGAACTCACAATGTCATCAAACATTTGGACTTCATGGAAACAAGGTGAGCAATAACTGAGCAGTACTAAAAATAAGAACTAGATGAGATATCCCTAGACATGGGCAGTAGAACAAGAACATTCTACCTGCATATATAAAAAAGAAAAAGTACTTAAAATTTTAATATAAAAATAAAAATATTTTATGCAATGTCATTAATCTTTTATTTCAAAAATAATTTTTCTAAATTATAAGCATGCTCAAGAGTGTGCTGAAAAGTTCTTGAACTGACCCACTTCCCAAAATCTGACCAAAGATTAAATTTTGTTTTAAAATCACTTTTTAGTCAAGCCAAGAACTTTACAGCACCTCATCATATGTTAAAAAACAAAAAAAAAAAAACAAGAAATATTTGAAACAAGACTGCTGCTGGTTAAAGATTAATAGTACATATAAAGCTAACTTTAAATTTTAGCTATAAACCAACACCACCATGGTGGGTAAATTGTAATTCTTGTTTGAGTTAGTACAGAGTAGTTCCCCTTATTTATTTTTTACTGTTAATCTGTTGGTTTGCTATTTCCAGTATCAATAATGTTGATTATGATGATGATTGTAAACACTTCCGGCCCCACTAGGGAATGCGGGGAGCAAAATGGACCCAGTGACAGTTTTGAAAACAGTTGTTAAGTTGACGACATGTCTTCTTTGTGTTGCTTTGACTTTTCAGCAACCATTATCATATAATTTCTTTCCAACCTAAGTCTTTTAGTATAAAGATATTGAAAAAAAAATCTTTATACTAAAGGACTTTTTGCAATATCTGCTACTAAAATAGTAGTAGTTATTCAAGATGCCAGGCAGGAAAGACTAATCAAATATGTGAATGGATCTGATCTGATTTGAATCAAAGATTAATTAAAACAAAAAACAATTTACCAGGAATTCCAGTCACTCGGCCATTTTCATTGGAGACAACTCCTTTGCTGTGGTCAAATGGCAAATCTGGATCAAGTTGAATACCTTGATAGCCAATGCTGGTCATGATCTGATTCAAGGAAGAAAAAAGAAATGTAAACAGTTATCTTTGCGGTATGATCCATCTCCCCATTAATGGATCTGTCCTGAAAACATATATTCAGAAGAACTTTGTTGATATACAGAGTTTATTAAAGCTTACTGAACAATTCTACCACAATCTTGAAAGAAATTTAACTCATACAACTTAGGAAAGGAATGAAAAGCTGAAGATATAATTCTGTTAAATCCTGATAAATTTAGAAACATACTTACATACATAGATGGCAGTGTTGTTTTTTTTTTTTTTTTTTTTTTTGAGGCAGAACTGGGATTAATCTTGCACACAGCAAGGTGCCTGACAAAGGATTTGTCATAATGTTTTGAGGCTAGGTTTTAAAAGGGTGGATGCTCTTCCTGAAGCCCAACTCAGACACTCACAGTAATCCAAGTGTTTTTATTGAGCCAGCAAAAAAAGTAAAGCTTTTTTAATTAAATAATATCTTAGTTTTATTGTATGTTTTTATTTTACAATTCTGAGCAGATTTCCTTTAACTGGGGATTCTGTTTGGGGAAAAAAATTTGATGATTTAAATTCTCCAAGGAGTTCCGTATATAACTAATATGAACATTAAGCCATACAAAAACAACATGCTCTTAACTGATTGAACCACAGAAGATCATTCGATTAGCAAGGTTGAATTTACTGCCTTTAAATTTCAATCTTTGATGAATCTCTCACATACATTCATATCATACATTCATATAAATGACGGTTCCGTATAGGATACAGGTTCGATTCCTGCCGGAGGACAAATATGTTCTATGAAAATTTCTCAGACATTCAGGACAGTAAATGTTATAAATACTGTTTATTATAAAAACAGAGCATTTAGTTAAATATTTGTATCTATAAAAAGAATGTATAAACATAAAATGTCTTAAAATAATTGTCTGACTTTGTCCATTTCATAATGTGTGACGTCATTTGTTTACATTTGGATATGCTTTGAGCAGATATGAATGTACGTGAAAGATTCATGGAAGATTGAAGTTTAAAGGCAGTAAATTTGACCTTGCTAATCGACCGATCCTCTGTGGCTCGATCAGTTAAGAGCATGTCAGGCTAAATGATGGTTCCGTATAGGATACGGGTTTGATTCCTGTCAGAGGATGAATATATTCTATGAAAATTTCTCAGACATTCAGGACGGTAAATGTTAAAAATACTGTTTATTATAAAAAACAGAGCATTTACTTAAATATTTGTATCTATAAAAAGAATGCATAAACATAAAATGTCTTAAAATAATTGTTGGACTTTGTCCATTGCATAATATATATATATGTATGTATATATGGGGGAAAGATGTATGACAAAGTAAAAAAAAAGTTTTTGTGTGACATGTGTTGTCCTTCAGGACTTCATTGGACTAAATTTGTTTATGCTGGTCTGACTATATTTGTGCAAGAATGAGAGATGCTGGGAATTCTAAATTTTAAATTCTTTTTCTTTTTTTTTTCTTTTGAGTATATAATGCAGCCAGTTTCATTTAAATTCTTTTTCTTTTTGTTTCCAGCATTTTTGTTACTAGATATCCCACACTGTGATAATAGAAGAGCTGCCAGGAATTCTGAAATGTTGTAAAGCCTGAGTACAAATTTATTGTGAAGGATCTAGTGATCAAGGCACTCTCTAAACATTTTTATATCTTTTTCCCACATCTTTTGCCCCAAATTGTTCTTGATGTATAAAACTTTATATATCATTATCCCATATATATGATGAAATATACTTTTAAGATGTGCTCAATATCAAGGACAGCGTGTATGTAAATATATAAGTGGACATTGCTGATAATTGCATTTAGCATGAAACAGACTGTTGCCTTGACTTCAATGTCCACTTTATACACACACACACACACACACACACACACACACTCATGTTGGGTGCTCGCTCATCCACTCTTTGACAGGGTTTTGTTTTTCATTTTGTGGAGTGACATGCTACCCTCCCTACCAGCAGAAAAGATAGTGGGGGAGCTGGTTGTAATGTGACAGGTTGTAATGGGTTACTATTAAGCATGACCCAAACCTGATCTGATATAGAGAAAACAAAAAATAAAAGATAGTTACCATCCCACAAGGCAAGTCAATTGTTTTCTCTGTTGAAACAGCTTTTGGATTCTCTTTTATTGATCCCTAGAAAAAAAAAATAGAGAAAGATATTTTATTGATAATATTCATAATATCTTGATTATATGAGGCAACTAAAGAAGTTTCTTAACTTTCTGTTTTATTCCCATTTCAAAGAATACTCTTTTCTCTATATATTTTTCCATTGTGGTGCAGATGCAAGTGTCTTGTTTCTTTTTGTGTGTGTGTGTGTGTGTGTGTTAAACTTTAATGCAAGCATTTGAAATATTTAAAGCAAATTAGATTCAACAGAAGTTTTCAGTTTGTCAACATCAATACCGATTGGACATTTCTTTTGAGATTGCCTGCCACATATCCTATCATAACAGCGAATGTCATCTGCCTGAAAACTGGCTTCACCAAAACCATTAAAATAGCTCATTTTACTGAAAAATCAAAATTCAGAAAATTAAAGAGAGATAACTTTTATATCTGAACAGTGCTTTTTAAAATTATTTTAAAATTTTCTTGTTTATTTACAATAATGAATAGCTTTGTCTCCATAAATTCAACACTGAAGTCTTCAATCATGTAATAATGTTTAGTATTTTGGTTTTATTCTAGAAATATTTAAAAACATGTAAAAAAAAACAAAAAACAAACCCATTTAAATATTTGTCCTATCCAAAATAAATGTATAAATAAATTAAATATTTAAAAAACAGTCTTCTGTATCAATTCATATTACTCTTTTAATTTATTTTAATATTTATATTTTAATAGATTTTTTATTTATATTTTATTTACAGTGCCTGAAAAAAACAATCAATTTCCTGGTTTTAACTGATTTCAACATTAAACAATCCTCTTAAATAAACCAACTGACTTGATGTCCATCATTCATTGTAAATAAGCAACAATTAAATTAGTGCTGTAGTTTTTAACGTGTATATACGTTTTTCCCAAGATAATTGGCGGGGAAGGTGGGGGTTAAACGACACAATTTCAAAAAAAAAAAAAAAAAAAAATTAGAACAATTAAGATATAACAGTTATCACCCTTTAATTTTTTGTTTGGAATTTTTCGTGAAATGAATGTATTATTATTATTTACCCCAGTATTGTTAAAAATTAATTATTATTAATAATTTATTCCAGTATTTTAAAAAACGATTTATTATTAACTTCAGTATTGTCAAAAAAATAATAATTATTATCAATCTGCTAAAAATTAATTATAAATCAATACAAATATACATCAGAAATGCAATAACCCATTTTATAGGCTAAAAAAAGGAAAAGTAAGGACTGTCTTTGTCATAGTTTAATATTAGAGTTTTTCTTCTTTTGTGAATTTTTTTAAAAGACCTTTGAAGTACATAGCAAATAAATTTTAAGTTATATTCTATCAAGTCACTATCCTGTTAATGCATCAGGCCTCTACATCATTTTCACCATGAACTCCAATTTGCGTGGAGTTGGTCAATATAGTAACTGATTTAATGATAAGAGTTATCTCCCTTACTAAGTAAATGACTTTGGATTTCTATACCTGAATTTTTTATTTGTAACATAGAAGCAGTTTCTGCCCTTTGAAACAAAATATTTTGAGCTGAAAAAAACTGTCAATTATTAATTTTCACTTGCTTTTTATCACTTCATATATATTAGATATGGAGCAGTTAGTGTAACGGATATTTGCAAGGAAAGGCGAGTAGGGGCCAAGTCCAAATTCCAGAAGAGTCTGTTGCATTCCCTTTCACCCGAATGCCCTTGGGGAAAGGTATGAAGTCAGCTCTTCTCCCTCCAGCTATGGGTTAATTCACAGAGTAGACTGGGCTTTCTGTTATTGGGTGGCAACCAGCTTAAGAGAAGGAAACAGGAAATCAGTTCAATATCTTTCTCAAGAATGCATGGCAATTTACAGATAATAAAGAAAAGGAATCTGTGGAGAGTCATGATTGCCTACATCCTGAAGTGTCATGGCATTGTTAACTTTGTTTAAATAAGAACTTTCTTAGTTCAATCACTATATAATTATTAAGGGCTGATTATTTAAAGCAAAATTGCCATTTGGTATCTAAATAATAGTCTATTATTTTATGTGCTAATTCCTTGAAAACTTGATATATACCAAGACCCCACATCAGAATTCAAGAGAATTAAAAATGACCAGTCTTAGTCTTTAATATATACAAGACAATTTATTGCTTTGTACTGACTTTTATGTCAATAAATCTTACCTCCAATTTATTCTTGACTAAT
>CAHIKZ030001075.1:307500-407500 GCA_903632075.3 Acanthosepion pharaonis
TTCAGTGCCATTAAACTTGGATAGCAGCCAGTCTATGAGAACAGCTCTGATTTCAAAACCATGAAGAAGGCAACAAGAAACTACTCCACTATCTTTCCCAAGAAGTCATGCCAATTCACAGATATTAAAGAAAATGAATCTTTTTTAAAACAAAAATTGCCTGCATCCTGAAAAAATATGGCATTAAAAAAAATCAAAATATATGCTTGGAATTATTTTTACCCTCAAAACAATCTGCCAGGTGTTTGAAATCCTCTGGATCTAGGACTGGACGTGATTTTGGTAAGCGGATCATTTCCCGGAGTTCTTTTATTGTAAATGCTACTTGAAGTGGACCCCTTCGCCCAATCAGATGGACTCGTTGCACCTTACTGGAGCTGAGGGCTGTAATTGCCTGTTCAGTGATGTCTGTTTTCTAAGGAAAATAGTTTTGTTTTCAGAAGTACATATTAAAAAGTAGATAAGCCTATGGCCTGAAAATTAAAAAAAAAATTACCAACCAAATATTTTATACTTAACCCAAGGTTTTTTCACAAATGACATTGATTGGACATTATACAGTGAAAATTGATCGACTCTTGTAGGGACATAGACAAAGTTCTTTTAAAACTTTGATTTAAATGCTATAAGTAATTACTCAAGGTAGGCAGTTAGTCAACTATTATAAAGTAAATTGTCAACAAAAACCTTATCTTTCTATGAAAATATGGTATGTAATTTTATTCTTTCAACTACAGATATTTTGTACATAATTTTCTACTTTCAGGTTAAAGGCATGTTTTTTTATATATATAGTTTATAGATCATAAAATGTATTGTTGGTAATTTTACTATAAAAATGAATTTTTATATTTTTTAGTGTTGCAGTGATTATCATTTTGTTATAAAAATGTACTGTTGATTTTTGTTTTGGGGTTCACTATTTGCCTAAAACTGGAACCCTAACAGGTGCTTCCCACCCTGGGTCTGGGTGGACCTGGGACCAACAAGAAGTAAGAGCTGGTTCCATGCTCCTCAAAGCTGATAATCTCCCAATCAGAGGCCTTGCTGCCAGATGTAGTTTATCATCCAACCAAGAATGTCTATTACACATGGACTAGTATATATCACTGTATGAAAGTGTGCTGAAAAATTAATGATCCAACCAAGAAAGAATTAAAGAAAAAAAATTCTGATATTTCTTTAGATTTATGGAATTGGGTTCATCCAAGATGGTTTCACACACTCTTGTATATTGGGTTGAAACATACAGGAAATTTATGCCCAAGACAAAAATAATATCCATTTACAGAATTATACATCAAATTTAGTACATAAAGTAACACATCAAACTGGAAATCTTTTACTTTTTATATTTAAATAACTTTTATAATTTTAACCAAGAGAAAAAATGTGCATAATGGAATCCCTATTCAGTTATTACAAATGTATATTAGTTAAACAATGATTAAAATTTTGATTGAATCTATAATCATTTAGATTTTGGGAAATATGAAAAATAAAAATCAGAAGAAATAACAAACTGAATATGAAACTTAAACCTTTAAGACCAGAAGTGCTTAAATGTACCTGCAAGTTTCACATGTTTAGTCTAGGAGAGACTGAATGTGTCTGCAGTTCATTAGCACAGTATTTCAATATACAACATTAACACCTATCATGTGATCAACATGAGGCACTGAATATCTACAATTTTTAAAAAGATTATTTAAAGCCAGGAATTAAGATGAAAACAATTTGGGATTTTTAAAACACATGAATTCTGATGGAAACCATTAGTTTAGGATTATTAAAATCCATGAATTCAGAGTGGAACAGTTTGGGATTATTAAAACCCATCAATTCAGAGTGGAACAGTTTGGGATTATTAAAACCCATCAATTCAGATTGGAACAGTTTGGGATTATTAAAACCCATCAATTCAGATTGGAACAGTTTGGGATTATTAAAACCCATCAATTCAGATTGGAAACAGTTTACGATTATTTAATTGTTGGATTAATTTTTCTTTCATCTTTTTTTATCATAACACTGAGATTATATTTCTCTTCTGTGATTGTTGAGTAAACAGCGTAGATAGAAAGTAAAGAATCAATTTCTGATGAGATTTGTTGCTTTATTCATTATTAGGCTAGACAAGTCAATTAGCAGATATGGAAATTTAGTCAAATAATTACATTCTTTGCTATTTTATTTTTACTTCCTACTATACTGTTTATACCTATTCATAGTCTTATGTGCTATATCTCTACTAGACGTCGATATTCATACTCTCCACAACTTCCTACTTTTTTGTTGCTGTAATTTTTGATCACTACCATCTCTCTCTCTTCTTTTTTGTCATCCATTAACTCAAACTTGTTTTTGTTTTAATTATTTTCCCCAAAGCAAGGCAATAAAGCTACTAGGACACAAGGGGTTACTGGGAATGAAAGAGAATGAGACTTTAGTGAGATAAAGTGAGGAGAAAGAACAATAAAAAAACAGGATTCAGAAAGACAGAAGATGGTGATTGGCATTGCATTTAAAATTTTGAAGATTGTAGGTGGCAGGGAAGCAAGAAATTGGAAGAGAATTCCATAGGCATGAAGTGCAAGAAAAGAAACTGTTAGAATAGAATATACAGTTACTTCTGGATAGTAAAAGAGGGACATCTAGTTGCCAATCTAGTAATATGCTTAAATTCATGCAGTCACTGTATCAAGGAGGAAAGCTTATCAGAACAATTGCCATGAAAATATTTGTACAAAAGATGTTAAGTAGGTATAGTAATAATGGAAACCACAGGATGAGCTAACAATGAAAAGGGCTTGGTTTCAGTTGTTGCTCAAAGCCAAAACTTGAATGATGGCTTACCATCTTTGTTATGGTTACTATCAGTCTTATACAGTTTCCTAGAGATAGATGGAATTGCTAAAATTGTTTATCTGCTTTTGTCTGCCTTCCAGATTATTCACATGCTCACAAAACCATGAAGGCAAATAGTTTCTGGTTGTTAAGAGTCATTTTGTATCTTGAAGTGACCATTACATGAGAAACATTCAGTGTTTATGTTGGACTTGTTTATGTCAGTGACTGCATTGAACTTGAGACTTTAGATTGTAAATTATTTGAAACTGTCTCTTCCCAGTCATACCATCAAAAGTAGATTACTTGTTGTTTCTTCCTGCTTCTCTTGCCTTCAACCGGACTCTTTTGTCATTGTATGCCCCTGAAATTTCAGCTCTTTCTGATTGTGAGTATAAGTTTCCTTTTAATTTCTAGTTCACTTAAAACTTTCTCATTGCTCACAGATTTTCCCCTTGGTATTTTCAACATTTGTCAGTAGAACCACATCTTTGTTACTCCAAATCACCTCTTCATCTGTTTTCAAGCATTCATTGTCACAGAGGAAATTCAATATTACATAAAAGTTCAATACTCCTTTCTTTGTTTCTAATGTTTTTCTATCTCTTAATACTTTTCTTGTAGTTGTCTTTAAAACTTCCACAATGCTCACATGTTCTGTCCATAGTATTCTCAACATTGATCAGTAGAATTATCTCTCTAATTTCAAATCTCTTCTGTGAGGAGACTGCACAACAGTCACTGCCATATGAGAAATTTTATATTACTCATGAACAGGCTAGGGTTAGACCTGCTACTGGTAACTGCAGTACAATCTGCTGCATGGCTGGCTGATTAGTGTCTAAACCAGCTCCCCCCACTATCTTTTCTGCTAAGGAGGGTGGCATGTCCCCGCAAAGGATGAAAAACAAAACATGTCAAAAGGTAGATGAGCTTCTTATAAGAGTCAACAGCCAATATATATATATATATATATATATATGGTAAGGATGGAATCTCAAGCCTTGAATGGCAACCTTCCGAGAGATGGTGTCTCAATAAAATCACTACTGTGAATGTCTGAAGAGCATCCAACCTTGTAAAATAATGCTGCAAATCTTTAAGCCAAATCCTCTATCAGGCAGAGCCCACCTTGCTTTGTGTGAGATTAATCCCAGTCCAGCCTCACCAAAAAATCATAGCTATGTATGTATTAAATTTCTTATTTTCTGGAAGGCATTTTTCTCTACTACTACTAATAATAGCTGCAATAAAGTACTGAACTGTTATGCAATATGGCAATGAATGCTGAACAATCTCCTCACAGATGAAGAAGAAACTTGAAGCAACAGAAATATGGTTCTATAGAAGGATGCCAACAGAAAGGGCACTTAAACTTTATATTAGGAAGAGATAACAGCACATAAGCTACTTATCTTATGTAAATGATAGGTAGGATAGGATTTAGGAGAGAGCAATAACACAAAATTTACTAAAAGCTACATAGTATAGGAAATTGTGGAGAGCCATGATTGCCAACATCCTGAAGACACATAGCCCATAGAAGGATAAGAAGTTTATTATATTATGATTCTGCTTGTTCCCATGTTAGCTAGCAAATTTGCACATGCATTATGCTCTGCCATTACCTCAGATAAATAATGGACCATTCTGTTTTGAATGCAAGGAAAGGCAGAAGAAAAATATCAGAGACACTGTTTGGTTTTAATGAGAAAAAGAAAGTCTACATAATAAGAAAGAAAGAGAGGGTAGAGGAAGCAATCACACTCTCATGTGTTTAACCTCTGATTCAGTCAAATTTTTTTATAAGCATTTCACCCCAAGCAAGGTGGGAGTGCGACTAGTATGCAAAGGGTTACAGAGAGTGAAAGTAAAAGAAAAGACTTGGTATAAGGGGGATTGAGGAAAGGATAAAAAGAACAGGGATCAAGGCATCAGAAGATATCAATTGACATTACATTTAAATTTTTTAAGATTATAGTTGTCAGGGGAGCAAGTAAGAGGAAAGGAGTTCCACTGTTGGGAAGTGTGAGAGAATAAGCTGTTGAAGTAGAAGAGGTGGTTACATTTCTGTTTCAACAGTAAAAGGGTAAGATGCCAACTTAGTAGACACTTAAATTCATGCAGTGGGGGCACCAGTGAAAATAGCTCATCAAAGCAGCTGCCATGAAAGTATTTGTAGAAAAGACAGAGAGAAGCTACATCATGTCTGTGAGAGACTGACTGGAGTCAAGATGCCAAGTCAGGAGCGATCACATTGCATATCCGTCTTTGGACTTCGTCTAGAACCTCAAGATGAACATCAGGGGCACCAGACCATATATAGCAACAGTATTCCATGGATTGACAAATAGTAGATTTGTAGATATGAAAGATGGATTCAGACGAGAAAAACTTTCCTTGTGGATGCAGCTCTTTGTCAATTTTTAATCTTTTCATTTGTACCCTCTTACTTCTTTAAATAATGACCTCCATTCATGCTTATAATTATTATAACAATATTTTGTCTACATTGTTAATCTCAACTATTTAATAATGCAATAGACACATCAGAGATTTGAACTGGTTTCAGTAAGAAAAAGAAAGAGAAGATAGGAGTCTCATATGAAATACATTGGTAACAAACTAAATCTCCTGGGTATGACAATAAACTACATCCAGCAGCATGGCCTCTGATTAGGAGGTTTTGAGGAGCTTGGAACCACTTCTTAATTGCTGTTGTTCCCAGGTCCACCCTGACCCAGGATAGTAGCATCTGTAAGGGTCCCAGCTATAGGAAAATAGTGACTGTCAAAATTGGGGTCAAAACACTATGTACTGTAGAAATACATTTTTATATTGAAGGTGCCAGCAATAAATTTTCATAATTGGGAAATTACCAGCAATACATTTTTGTAAAAAAAAAAAAAAAAAAAAATAAAAACTTACCAGCAATATATTTTATAAGGAAAACAGAAATTACTAGCAATACATTTTTGTAAAAAAAAAAAAAAATAAATAAAAACTTACCAGCAATATATTTTATAAGGAAAACAGAAATTACTAGCAATACATTTTTGTAAAAAAAAAAAATAAATAAAAAAATAAAAACTTACCAGCAATATATTTTATAAGGAAAACAGAAATTACTAGCAATACATTTTTGAAATTACTAATGCACCCAAGAAAATTAAATTTTAGCATTAAATGACTCATAAGGAGTTGATATTCCATTAAAAAAAACAAAAACTAAAGCCTGCAATTATATATTTAGAGATTTTATAAACTTATTTTAAAAATGAATCTGTTTCCTAAATTACCTAATAAAGTTTAACAAGAGTTAAGATTAAATTAAAGATTCTTAAAAGATATATTGTAATATGAACTGAGGAAAAAAGCAAGTTTTGATTCAGTGGATCTACAGTAGATGTTTACCAACTGTAGACCAAACAGGGTTCCAAGCTATTTTGTATTTGAAAACATACAATGGTTTAAAATCCTATTCAGTAATTAGACAGATGTCTTCTAGTCACTGATTTCCTGTTTAAACATATACAATACCAAAAGGTTATATATATATAATAAAGGTTGTAACCTTAACATTCTGAATGGAAATTAATTTTAAATAGACTGCAAAAGAAATTCCAGTAAATAGCTATAGGAAAATGAATGTAAATCATTGGCGTGTTTTGTGCCCTTAGAGCACAAATTGACACAAACTTGCTTAAGGTTTCCATTCTTGAACAAGAAACCTGATAGTCATGTACAGTGATAATTTTAAGCTTTCTGTCTGTTTACTTGTCAAACCCATATACACACAGAAAAACCCCTCTAACATTGATAATTTTCAGTTAATATAGTCTTAGTTTAAAAATGTTTTAGTGGTTTTGAAATATCAGTATATCATGTCTACGAAAAAAAGAACTAATTTTAAATTAATAAAATAATAACTGAAAATATTTAATCTAAAAATTCAAAATAATATATTTTCTAGTCTCTGGCATATAAGAAATTTTATATAACAGCAATTAAGAACTTTTTTTTCTTTCTAATGACCTTTTCTTATCTCTTTTCAGGTCATGTCAAGACATGATTAAGGCCTGCTATTTGTAACTCAGTACAATCTGCTACATGGATGGTTGGTTGGTATCTAAACCAGCTCTCCCCACTATCTTTTCTGCTTGTGAGGACAGTGGCATGTCACCTCATAGGATGAAAAACGAAACCTATCAAAGGGTGGATATACCTTGTCCATGGTATTCTCACCATCCTTCTCTAAAACTATATCTCTGTCTCCTCTTCATCTATGAGAAAAATTATCCAACATACATTGCCATATAAGAGGATTGATATTATATAGCAGTTCAGTACACTTTTCTTTGTTTCTAACAAAATTTTTCTTGTTTCATAATACTTTGTTTAGCTTTTGGAAGGCATCTTTAGATATCTCAATACACCTTCATATTTTGGTGTCACATTTTTCATCAAGTGTTAAAACACTTTTGCAGATCATTAAATTTCTCTATCTGCTCTATGTTGACATCTCCAAATTAACAGATTGCATCTTGGACCTATTCTTCTTACTAATGACCAACAATTCTGTTTTCTTAAATTGATGATCAGTTACTTCTTTCTACTTAAAATAAAAGTGGTACAGAAATTATTGTTGAGCTTTTTTTACAGCTTATCAACCCTTTGTTGGTTTAGTTTGGTTGATTTTGTTTAGTGGTATATCAGCCTCTACAGGTTATTTAATGCCAAAATCTAAATATTTAGAACACAATTTTATGCCTTCAACTACAAATAAAATGTATTGTTGGTCATTTTGCTATAAATTGGTAATGTTGGTCATTTTTCTGTAAAAATGTATTTTAATACTTTCATAGTATTTTGGGTTTTTTTTTTGGGGGGGGAGGACTCTAATATGTATTACCACCCCAGGTCAGAGTGAACCTGGGAACAACAGCACTTAAGAAGTGGTTCCACACTCCCCACAATCTTCAACCTCCTGATCTGTCAATCCTTTGTGGGCTAATGTAAGCCCAAACATTTCAGATTGTAGGAGGCTGCTTACAGTATCTGATATTCCCAAGTGGTCCCTCACCTAAGTACAGACTGAACTTGATGCTGCTTAACCTTGGTAATCAAATCGAAACCAGTGTTTTCAGGATGATTTAACGATAGGCTGGTACAGAGAATTGGAAGGAGTAGCAAGATGACTTCAGATTTGTGTTGCATTTAAATATCAAGGTGTGGGATACAGATTCAAGTCTTGTCAGAAACATATTTTATTGGTTGCTGCTTGCTCTTGTAGCCAAAGAGTTTATGATGCTAGTCTTGTGATAGAAACTAACACTAAAATATTACATGTAGATTTATTAAGCTTCTTTCTGTTTACTTACACAAAATCACATTTGTTTACCACGAACACAACCTACCCGCATCCTAATTTTATAAATTTTTAATGAATTTAATTTATTATTGTCTCAACAATTTTTCCTATCTAAGTTTCTTACAAATCAATTCAGCTATATTGTAATACCAATACATCAACAGAGAACATTGTGCATAGGATGTGTGTTCATTTAATATTAATGAAAAAGATTCTACGTAGGGCAATGGAACTTAATCTCCCTGGAAAGTTCTCCTCCTGGGATCTCACATACTTATCTCAACATCTTTTCTGCTTTTCAAAACAGTCTGAAGTTTCCTCTTTTGGGATTGCCATCAGCTGCCTTGTTGTATTCTGCTTAGTCTCAAGCATCTCAACAGTGATTTTAGCTTTGGGAAAAAGTCAGAAGTTGCAAGGATATGATATATTTATGCATAGAATGAAGAGTAAACATATTGAACATTACTATCAAAAAAGAAAAATGTGGTGTAAAATTTCTTATGTGGACAGCTTTTTGATCAACCCTTATCAATAAGTTTAAAATATTAAACTGAAAAATAAAATTATCAAAAAAAAAAAAAAAAATGATGTAAAACAGTCTAAAAGCAGATAAATTAAGACCAGGGTGTCAAATCTGACTGATGTGATGTTTTACCAAAAAATCCTGTAGGAGACATGATAACTCTACTTGTTGGGTCCTTGTGAATGTGACAGTCACACAGTACACATGCTCACTTGGTAGTGTCTCACTACTGCCTTAGCTCATTGGAGTGTGCCTATTCATGTATGCACAGTAAGGCCCCTTCTTATTACTTGCCAAAAGCAGCTAATATAAAATGGTTCTGGAGATATTACAAAATGGCTGGATATTTTCTGATCAGATATTATAAAATGTAGTTGAATGTTGTCAGCCATCTTTTTGAAAGAAAGCCAGAATAAATATTTTCTAACCAATCAATAAAGAGAAAAATATTCTGGTTCACTCACCAAACAGTTCATCCCAATCCTTATTAGGAATGTGTTGTATATCAACACTTCATTCAATGAACTGTTGATAAGTTTAAAATATTATACAGTAAAATGGAATTACCAATAAAAATGAAGTAAAACATTTTAAAAATAAATAAGTTTGGTCCAGGATGACAAACCTGACTGATGTGATGTTTGGCAAAAAATTCTGTATGAGATATGAAGGCTTTACTTGTGTAGTCATTGTGGATGTAACAGTCACACAGTACACAAGCTCACTCAATGATTTCTCACAGGAGATTGTCTGTTCATGCATATTCAGTTAAGTTCTCTATAATTAGATGTTATAGCTATGCAACCATTCCTTGAAGTACTCAATATAGTTGCATAAATTTTGAACAGACTTTGGAAATGTGTGTATATAACAAATTTGTCTCTTTTCTTCACTGATATGGGCTTATGACCACATCATGTTGAAACACCGGTTCCCATCTGATTATCGAAGTTAAGCAATGTTGAGCTTGGTCAGTACCTACATGGTAGGTGACTGCTTGTGAATACCGGGTGCTATAAGCTTGGATGTGTGGGTGGTTTAATAGATAATAGCTCGGAATTATTAATTGGAGAGCTGAGTTTCAGTTCTAGCGGGGTTTGTTATATTCACTTACATGCAAATACCCTCTTCTCCCCCAAGCTATGGATTAATTAGTAATACATATCACTCAACCATTATTATCTCCCCCAGCAAAAAAAAAAATAAATAAAAATTCTTAGAATCTAAAAATATTTTCTGGCTTTAAATAACCTACAAAGGGTTGATAAGCCATAAAAGACAAATCAATCAATCAGTTCCTTGCTATGTGACCTCCTCATGATAACTGGAACATTATTGACAGAAACTTAAGGAATCTAATAACATCTTTAGAATGTGTAATATTCTGACATTTCTTTACTCATTATTTACATGTGGACTATTGTACCATCTTTGTTGTTGTCATTATGTTTCAGCTGTTGCACTCTTTGACCTTTATCAGGAGCTTGTCAATCTTGGAAATGAGGTGAGTAATAACTGAGCACAACTAAATATGGTCAGTATAAATAGAAAAATCTACCCTTGTAGATTAAATAAAGGGTTCAGTTTGAAATTCTCTACAGGTACTGTTGTGTAGAAAGACTGACTTACCTTCACTCATTATTGACTCATCCATCTGCTATGAGTAGAATATCTGCTCATGGAACAGAGGCAAAAAGGGGGTTGCAAATACATAGCGATTTTCAGTCGTACACTTGTCGCACTGAACTACTCAATTCTTAATACATGTTCTCATGCGATTAGAACCATTCTTCACTCAACCTTTGTTTCCAATGTTTTTCTTAGTCTTACTAACCAACAATTATATGAATTTTATCACAGTCACCCTGATCGACAGACACTTGAAGAATGAGGACACAGTTTGAAACATTGTGATAATAGCAACAAAGATGAATACAATAGTTGGCATGTAAATAATAACTCCTCACCCCAGAAATTCAGAAATTTCCTTATTCATAAAATCCTTATTTTCCAGATGACTGTATAAATCAATACTTTAACTACCATTCCATTTTAGATCCAGGAAAGCTTCTCTTACCAAGGAAAATCAATTGGCTTCAACAAAGCATAAATAACCAATGCACAATGCTATAAGCCTTGAGTTAATACAATTCTAAACTCATTGCTTCAATCACATTTTTGGAATGGTCTAGAACAGCTTCAAACTATCTTTTCAAATGTTCACATATAAAATTAATTTTATCAAAGGCATTTTCTGTATTTGTATGTGTTTATGTGTAACATTAGAAAAAAAAAAACATATATTTTTATACTATTTACATTCTGACTAATATCTTTATCTCTGTTGTTATTATCATAATGTTTTGGCTGTTGTGCTCTCCAGTTTTCTTCAGGTATCTGGGTGGATAACCTACAGGTAATTTTGAATAGAATGCACAACAGCCAAAACATTGTGATAATAACAACAAAGATGAGGACATTACTATGAATAATAATAATGTAAATAATGATAACTTCTCACTTCAGAAATTCAGACAGAAAGACCATTTTTTGTTAAATTTTTCAGATAAATCTATTTTAGCATTTTATTAATATTTCCACTGCTGCATTCTTATAGCATTGCTGCATGGCTGTGCAGGCCTGTTTGAGGAAAAAAAAAACAGGAAATTTTCATTTACTGGAAATAAATACAGTCTAAGCTAAACAACATTCCCAACATACAATATAGTAAAAATACATCACAAAACAGGTTGTATTGTATGCTACCAGATGATTCTACTGATTTTGAAATAATACTAAATGATAGTTTATAACATAAACATTCTTCTTCTACTTTTATATGCTGTGTCCCATTAGGATGTAGGTGATCATGGCCCTTTACATCTTCCTGTAACTTGTAGCTCTTAATAAGTTTTGTCTTTTTGTTATTTCTCCTAAACTGTTCTACCATCCATTTACTCAAGCTCATCAAGTATGTTACACACTGCTTTTCTCTGTCCCTTTTTCCCATAATCTGTTTTGTGAGTATCAGAATTTCCAAGCCCTCCTTCCTCATTATGTGCCCCCAAAATTTCAACTGTCTCTTCCTGATGTTAAACATAAGTTTCTTTTTTGTTTCCATTTTCTCTAAAACTTTGTCATTGGTCACATGTTCGGTCCATTATATCCTCACAACATTTCTGTTGCTTCAAGTCTCTTCTTCATCTTTGAGGAGATTGTCCAGCATTCACTACCATATAGGAAGACAGATATCACATAACAGTTTAATGCTCTTTTCTTTGTTTCTCTATCACTTAATACTCTGCTTAGGTTTTGGAATACATCTTTCACCATCCCAATACATCTTCAGATCTCAGTGTCACACTTTCTGTCCACTGTTAGAACACTTCTCAGATATTTAAATTTTTGTACTTGTTTGATTTTAGTATCCACAATTTGTAATTGCATTTTGGGCTCATCCATTTGCTGATAACCATGCATTCTGTCTTCTTGTAGTTTATAATTCCTTCTTTTTGTTTTCCTTTGCTACCTTCTGTAGGAGCTTTTGTAGTTTCCTTTCCATGTCAAACATTAAGGGCTAATATTTCATGGTATCTCGAAATTGTATATCTTTATTATCTTCAGGCAATATAAGTTTTGTAAAGATATATAAAAGTCTGTCCACAGTAGCAAAAGTGTTAAAAATGTTTAACTTTTTCTTATTATTTAAGTTTTTCAAATCAGGATTGAAAGTTGTTTTACTTTGTATTAAATAGAATGAGACTTATAGGAGTATATTTTCTTTTTAACAGAAAGAGAGGAGACCTACATGATTTTAGTTGCAGGTCAATTCTTTGATGTAATATTGAAATAATATCAAGTCTATTCTCTTTGTTAGTCATATTATTTTCAATTTTGATCATTCTCTTTAACAAATACTGACTTTCAACCCACATTTCAAGAACTGGTTAGGCTGCTAATTTCTTAACATTTACACAGAAAATACCATATACATTTTAACCAATAAAGAATTTTTTAGTAAATGAAAAAGGCAGATAAATTTAAAAAGCAGATATTTGCAGAAATGCAGTATTTTTAACTGTTTATGCAACATCCAATTTCCTCCCAATAATATTTAAAGTATATAAGACCCAGGAGATATCTTGTAGAATAATGTTTACCTAAACACGATCAACATAATGTTTATCTAAACATGATAGTATATATCTAGCCTAGTTCTATAATACTGTAATGTTAAATATATATCGGGGATCGTATACGCTACTTATCAAGATAAGCCAAAAATTGTCATAATCATATTAGTAAAACAAATAATAAGGATCAATCTTACTATTAATGGCTTGCAAGAATGAGAACTCAATAGTTGCTTTGACTTTACAAGGCAGTGTAAAGTATAAATGCAATGTTCATAATGAGTTAAGACTTACCTTCAACAGTTCTAAGGGTGTAAGTAATATTCGAGTAATATCCAGTGCCACATTTCCATGTCCAACAATAGCCACATCTTCTACATCAAAATTCAATTTTAACTGGTAAATAGATAAATTAAAAAAGAAAAATTCTCAAATAGTTACTGCTTAATTTGATTATTTCTTTGTTTATACTTTGTATATATATCTTATTTTTTATTCATTTTAAAGCCACTAAGACTACAGGTTACTAAGAGTATAAGAAACTGAGAAAACTTTATTGAGGAGAAAGGACAATAAACAGGATTCAAGGAGATAGGTGAAGATAAACATTGTATTTAATTTTTTTAAAAATTGCATTTGACAGGTAAACAAGAAGCTGGAAGAAAGTTCTACAGGTGAGAAGTGCAAGAGAAAGAACTATTATTATTTACATTATTTATATGTGGACTATTGTCCTCATAAGGACAACAGCCCACATGTAAATAGTGTAAATAATAACTCCTCATCCCAGAAATTCAGACAGAAAAAGCTCATCAGAAGAATTACTATGAAAATATTTATAGAAAAGGCACAAGGAAGCTCCATTACAACAATGGGAAAATGATTGAAGCTGAGATGCCAGATCAGGACTGATAACAGTGCAGATTTTGTTAAGAATCCAAATGATTCTATAATTTATTTAATGCAACTTAAAAAACTCATCTCTAATAATAAACAGTGTGACCTTTTCTGCTTATTTTTTTATTTCTCTATTCCTAACTTCTGTCACCCTAAAGTAAATAGGACATGAGCGATCATTGCTCTCCATAACTTCTTGTCCTTTGCTCTTAGTAAGATTTGTTTTTTCACCATTGCTCCCAGTTCTTGTTCTGATATCCATTTACACAAGCTCATTAGGTAGGTTACTTGCTGCTTTCCTCTACTGTTCTTGTCTTCAATATGACCAGTGAGTGTCAAATTCTCCAAGCCTTCTTTCCACATTATGTGTCATGGAAATTTTAACTCTTTCTGATATTTTAAGGAGCCTTTTATTTCCCATTTTTCTTAAAACCTCCTTGTTACTCACATGTTAAGTTCATGGTATTCTCAGTATCCTTCTGTAAAAAATCATTTTTGTTGCCCCCTTCATCTGTAACATCCAGCATTCACTTTCATATAGGAGACCCAATATTACTTAACAGTTCAGCACACTTTTCTTTGTTTCTAATGAATTTTTCCTATTTCTTAATACTTTGCTTAGCTTTTGGAAAGCATCTTTCACCATTCTAAGTTGCCTTCTGATTTTACAATGATCAGAGGCAAAGGCCAGGACAGTGACACTTTGATGTAATGCTGAGCTCACAGATACTCTTATCCTGTGAAGAAGTGTCAATCCATCCATAGATAATCCTATAATCATTTTGACATGATAGAAAAGATAGATCTTTTAGTAAATATTAACTAATTGTATTGTGCCAATGTTATAAGTAAAGAAATCCTTCTTTGTCTTGAAAGATTTGGGCTTTTACCTGATTTAGAGCAAAGACCACATCTATTTCAGTCATCAAACAAATTCAAGAAATATATTTTAATTATGAAGACATAGATATTCTATTACTTGACAGTACCCAGCTCAACTCTATATGACAGATTGTAATGGATTACATGGTATCAGTTGTAAGGAATGACTAAGGGCTCCAATTATCATGCAATTTATCTATGACTGAGAAGGAGAAGTGAATTCATGTATTTCCAAGAGCATTAGTTCAAAGTGACTTCAAACTGTCCCTGTTGGAATTTCAACTTGGTTTGTCAATTCCATTCCTCATGCTATTAACCATCAAGCCACTTACACCTATTTTATAAAGAGGAGAAAAATGTATTTATTTTATACAACAAATATTTATTTTTCAGTATAATCTCCTTTCTTGTCAATGCACTTTATTAATTAGTATTCACCACTGAATTAAAAGTTAAAAGACTGAATAGTACATATGAAAATTTTGCATAGAAAATCACCTAGTAATGATATATCAGGCTACAGACTTATTGATCCATCCACATATATTTGTTATAGCGAAAATAAGAAGAAATAATACAATCATTCATCACTGTCAATAGCTGAGAATAAGCAAGTGAAGTTTATGTGGGATACAACCTCTTGACTGACAAGCACTTGGAGAGCAATCATCCTGATATAACACTTGTGCAGAAGAGCAGCCATGAATGGATCATGACAGACATTGGAATAACTTGGATACTGTAAAGGTGATGAAGGTAAAAATACAGAGATGCAAAGACTTGGCAGAGCAAATCAGAGAAATTATACCAAGCAGCAGCTGAAAATGGTCAATATTGTGGTTGGTGCACTCATAACTATTTCCAGGAATCTTTCTGCCTTGCAAGACGCCTTTGGGATACCTGACATCATTGTGAGTGTGCAGACGGCAATACTGCTTGGAACAGCTCATGTGCTAAGTATTGTTTCTCTAAATCGTGGGTAAAAGCTGAGATATGATCATTATCACCCAACTGAAACATCTAAGAGGATTTCAAATAATAATAATAATAATAAATGTCTAAAGTATTTTGCAAATAGAAAAAAACTTTCATATTATTTTTTCATTCATACAATTTTAAATTAGAAAAGATCTTTACAAAGAAAAATCAATTTGCTTTAATAGAAGATGAATGAAGAATGCAAATACTAGAAGAGAAAATTTGATTGAATTAAGCCCTTGTCTTGTACCCACGGGAGAGCTTATGTTAAATTAGAAGAAAAATCTTTTCCCAGTCCTTATCTTTAAAGAAATAAGATTTCTTAGAAACTTTAAGTTAACTCAGTTAAGAACAACTTCTTCAAGAATGGAAGCATAGAGAGTGTAATGGTTATCAACACAGAAAGAGATGTCAGTGTGCAGAGTTCAATTCCTATAAATCTATTTTGTTCACTTTGCACACAAATACACAGGAAAAAGGCATGAAACCATCTTCTTTCAGCAATAGGTTAAATAATAAGGCAGAGTGAAATTTCTTGCCTTGATGTAGCAGAGGAAAATTAAATTCAAAACCAGCCTGAAGAGGAATAGGCTTCATCTTGCTTAAGCCACACTACTGCTACTATATGATGCCCTTAAGAACTTATTGGGTAATGGGACTCATGAGGAATTCAAAAATATATATTTAGGGTCAATTTTGTACTCAGGAAATAAATTACATACTTACATCTTGTTCCTCAGGCAGACCATTGTACCAACCAACAAAATGTCGTGCAGATATTACATTTGGTAGATTCTAAAAATGCAAAAATAATTTTTAAACAGCTTTATTTTTTAAATATAGATGTTCGCATATGTAAATGAGAAATTTTCTCTAGAAAAATAAAATTAACATTTGCAAAACTATTAGTTACTGACAAAATTAATATAATGTAACAGAATTTTCACATAAAATTTCAGTACTTATTAAAGTAACATAAGTAGGCACCTTGAGGCAGTGTAATGGTTAGCAAGTTTGTCCCGCCAGATCAGTTATGACTGAAAAGTGAGTTCGACCCTCACTAGGTGCCCCATACTTTCGAACTTGTGCCACATCTAAGCTGTACCTAGAAAATTATTTAAAGTAACATAAGTGAATCTTTCTTGAAATTAGAGTACAAAACTTAGCCATTTTTTTACAGTGAGGTTTATCCTGTACAAGGCACTTGAAGTAGAGGGTTACAAAGTAAGAGGAACAGTTTAGACGGATGTGGAGATAATGGTTAACCTCTCGCCTTGAACAGGTTAAGACTGCAATGATCAAAGAAACATCTTGCTGGGATACAGAAGATGCTTATCTCCCTTAGGTGGAAATAAGTCACATGGGTCACATGACAGACCACTTAGTGACATCACACCATACAGTGACAAAAGCTGCAGTCAAATTCAGTTTTGTTTACAGCAGCCAAACAGTAAAGTTGCTTTCTTTAGCCTAGGCCCACCATGGTCTGGGCAGAGGCTAAATCTGCCTCCCTAGCACCTTATAAGTCTATAGGGCTGCTTCCCTTTGGAAATATATCTTTCCCAGATATAGAATGAAACTCCAGCTTGCAGTCCTCAATTTGGGAAAACCCAAGACTTGCTGTTTCCCATTCATGGAATATGTCCTTGCGTGGGACATAGATGAATCCAGCCCATTTGAATTTGGAGTCCTAAACATGGCTTCTCCAGACACAGGAGTATCTCCATATTATATGTAAGATCCTTCTGTTTTGTTTCTCTTTACACTCTGCTTTGCTGTGTAAATGTATGTGATTATATATATTATTCTCCATGTAGAACATGTGTATATTTGTATATACAGTTTTGTGTATGTCTTAATAGTATAAAAGTCTCTCTGAGAACAAAGTATATTTGTCATTCTTTATCCTTTCAGCCATTCTGTTCCATGCAAGAACTACAATATTATTGGACGTGATAATGCCCACAACACGGAAAATATAAATCTTTCTATTATAGCCCTCTCTCATTAGAAGCTTAGAGTCAGTTTCATAGAAGGTGCTTGTGTCAAACTTCCTTCTCACCTATGGAATATGGAGGAAATGTGGGTGGTTTACTACAATGTGAGCAGCATGGCGGATACTAGCCATGAAGGTTAGAACTGGTGGAACCAGGGAATGCAGTTCGTCTGAGCACTTTCCAAAAGATAGAGCAGTGAGAAGCTTGCCACATCTCTTCTGTGAGAGAAGGGTTGCAGGCTGGAAAATAACGTATCACCCACAAGGATGCAGAGATACTTTTGGACTCTATCAAGGCTGGAAAATGAGGAATAGGCAGCTCCTGCCCAAATACGACAGCAGTACTCCATTTTAGGCCTGATCTGGTCCTTGTAAAGGAAGAGGATAACACAAAGAATTAAATACTTATTGGAGTGGTACAGGGAACTGACCATTTTTCCTGCATCTTTAGGGACGAATTGTATGTATGAGTTCCACTTAAGGTCTAGGGTGAGTTTAAGGCCCAATAGTTGCTCAAGGCAGGGAACACGCATTGGGACATCCATTCATTATGACTGGTTGTAGTTCTAGGTATGATTGGTGATGATGGAATTTTACTATTTTGGTTTTCAAAGCATTGAACACAACCGGAGCTAAATCAGATGAGAGATCAGATGTCAATCTCACAAGACTACAGATGAGATTAAAAATGTCATGAAGTAGTAATATGTAAATCTTTAAAATAGGTACCTCCACTAATTCAGTATGTGTAATGTTTAAAGTGAATTTTTTAAAATGAAGACGCTTTCATTTTAGCTTTAATTGGAAGCTAAAGTATTTAAAATTTACTATTTCCAGCAGAATTATGTTGATAGAAACTGATTTTTTTTTCAGTAAAATCGATGAAATTCGGTCAGTTTGACAGAGGGATTTTTTTTTTTTTTTTTTTAAATCATTTCACCCCAAGCAAGGTGAGAATGCCACTAGTACACAGGGGGTTACAGAGAGTGAAAGCGAGAGAAAAGACTGGGTATAGGTGGGATCGAAAAAGGGATAAAAGATGAATGGGGTTCAAGATGACAGAAATTTTTGAACATTGTAGTCTTTAGGAAGTAAGTAAACAGAAGGGAGTTCCACTGTTGGGAAGTGTGAGAAAAACAACTTGGAGTAGAAGTGGTGGCTACATTTAACTATTTCAACAGTAAAAGAGTGGGACCTAGATGCTAATCTAGTAGCACGCTTAAATTCATGGAGTTAGGGCACCAGAGAAAAAGGCTTGTCAGAGCTGGTGCCATGAAAATATTTGTAGAAAAGACAGAGGGAAGCCACATTACATGGTGAGAAAGTGACTGAAGTTGAGATGCCAAGTCAGGATTGATTACATTGCAGATTCTTCTTTGGATTTTGTCAAGAATAGCAGGAGCCCAGACCAGATATGGCAACAGTATTCAATGCACAGCTGAATGGTAGATTAGCAAATGTGCAATTTGAACTATGATGAGGAAAACCTTCTGGCATACTCACTGAACCAACTTTCCTTGCAGTAGATGCAGCTGTTGATTCAATGTAGTTGTTCCACTTCAAGTCAGTTGAAAATGTGAGGCCAAGAAGGCACAGTGAGATGCTCTCCTGGAGTGGAGCATCAGCCATATTGATGGCAGGCAGGGAAGGTTCTCTATGGTGGTTAAATGAGAACAGTTTAGTTTTAAAGGCATTAAAATTTACAAGCCATTTCCTGCCCCAATTAACAATAGGTTGGAGGTCCTTTTCAAGAGCAGTAGCCATATTGACTTTTTCAGCTCTGATGGATTTGCTATTGAGACAGGAGTAAATAGTAGTGTCATTTGCATAAATGGCTACTCGGGAACTGATGACATCAGAAAGATCATTAATGAAAATCAGAAACAGCATAGGGCCCAGAATAGAGCCTTGGGGGACACTTGCATTCATGTGAAAGGAGCTCATTCAGAATGACCTTCATTTCATGATTTGATAGGAATGATTGGATTAAATCAAACAATCATCCTCTAATACTGTAACCCTGAAACTTACATAGCCAAACCTTACCAAATGTCTTTGAGATATCTAGAGCCACAGCTTGAGATTTGCAGTTATTATCAAGAGCTTGATATACATATTCAGTAATGGCTGTAAGCACATCAGTGGTAGACCAGGCAAAACAGAAGACATATTGTTTGTCAGAGAGTAAGTCGTGAGAGATAAGATGCTTAATCATTTCAGCATTGATTAAAGTCTCAAATACTTTGCTGAAAAGCAATAGGCAACTAATAGGGTGATAGTTAGATGTGTCAGAAGATTCTACAGAGGAGAACTTCCAACAGGTAAGAAAGCAGGAAGCAGCGAGGTAATAGTTGTAGAGTTTAGAGAGAACTGGAGCTAGCTTGGAAGCACATTTTTTTAGGATGACAGCTGAGATCCCATCACTTCCAGTTGCCTTATGAAAGTCTAATTTAGAAGTGATTTGTAGACGAAGTTAATACTTGGTTTTTAAAATCTTGCAAAAATAAAATATATATTTCTGAAATGTTATTTGAGGAAAATTAGCAAATTTAAAGTTAAATTTATCTAACTTGAAACAAATATTACTTACTTATAGCATAAAATGTTGTACACAAGCATTTCTTAACCACAGGGTCTTGTTTTTTGATGTTTTAATCGATTTATTGACAGCAGACTGACTGCTGAACATGTTCATTTTCCATTTCACCATAGGAGTCTTAATATCATCTTTTAAACTTCAAAATTATTTAGAAAGTGATGTATTATTTCTGTAAGAACTATTGGTGAAGGACAAGGTATGTTGATGCCATCTAGTCTTGAAAGAATTCTTAATACTACCAATATAGAATTTTTCAACCGTCAGATTCTCTATTGTAGAGATAGTACAAACATAAACAAGAGATTTAGTTAAACATTTGTTCGGCAATGGATATTGGTCAGAATTCCTACAATTACATTGGCCAAAATCATTAATAATATTTTCCTTGGAATGTGTATTATGACCCAGATTATTATATTGGTTTAAAATTTTATTATTGTGTAACTTTATAATCTTCTCAAGATTATTGGTGCAGCTATAACTTAGTTTTAATGTGTTTCTGTTAAATATTTTACTAAGAGGGTTAATTTAAGGAGAATGTTTATCAATCATTTGGAGGAACAATTTTGAAAATTCTTATCCTTTTTACAGATTTTTGTACATGTGTATTGTATATGTTTGTGTATTTCTTTTTTCTTTTTATAGATATGCATGTGTGTGTATGTGTGCATATGTTTATATATACATATATACAGTCAACGACAAAATTATTCATACACATATTAATTTTGAATATTTTTATCCATTTCTCAAAATCTCATGCCCATATAGTGCCAGATTTTTATATGTTAATTAGCACAAAAAAGAATATAAAACTTGATTTTCAGAACAATAGGTTAAATACAACAAGTTGAAAGTTCAAATAAATCGTCAGTCACCAAAAAGCTTTCAGGAATTAAAATGTGTAAACATTGAAGAATGGAAGAAAATCCCAGAAAAACTTGTTCAAAACCTCAGAAAAAACTTTAGAAAACAATTGCAGCAAGTTATGAAGATGAGAGGCCATGATATTGACTATTAATATTGTGAATACTGTACGAATAATTTTGTCTTTTCCTATTTTGAATAATTCACCTGTCAAATTTGTTGTATTTAACCTATGGTTCTGAAAATTGAGTTTTATATTTCTTTTTCTCGTGCTTATTAACGTATAAAAAAACTGGCATCATATGACATTGGATTCTGAGAAATGGATAAAAGTATTCAAAATTGAATGGGTGTACAAATAATTTTGTCATTGACTGCATACATTTTCAACAAGTCCTGTTAAACAACACTGATAAGGTCTGTCTGACCAACTTTTAATCAGAATTAAAACTGGTAAACCTTCCAAAGTTCATTTTTTAATCCATGTACTTTCAACTGTAACTAAAGTTGTTATCAAGACTATAGTGACAGTTGAAAGTACTCAGATTAAAAAAAAAAAAATGATATTTGGAAAGTTTACCAGTTATTTGGAAATAAAATAACTTAGAAATTGGAAAAACTTAATAAAAAGACAGACCTTATTGGTGTTAACAGGGTTGTTTGAAAGAATTTATGCTGCCCAAATACAGCTTATTTAAATTATATGTATACAGAGAGAGAGAGATTAGCAATTTAGCCAAAGCAAGACAATGATGCCACTAAGATGCAAAGGGCTACTGGGAGTAAGGGAGAATGAAAAAAAAATTAGAAGGAACCAGAAGCTCAGTCCTATATATATATATATAAAATTCTATTATGTATAGTTACAAACTATCAGTATTTAAAATTGCACACAGATTTTATAAATACCCTCTACTTATTAGAGAAGAGTGCTCAATATCAGAGATTGTGTATATATATATATATATATATATATATATATATATATACATACATACACATACATGCATATATAGTATAAGCAAAAGTTTTGAGGTCATCCCCTTTATTTTGAAGAATAGTCTCAAACCTGAAGCTTCCTGTCTTTTTCAAAACTAATTTACTAGACCATTTCAGGTAAGATGTACTTTTTTTTTCCTTTAAGTGTTTTATCATATATTCAATAATAATAATAATAAAATGGATTTAAACCCATTACTCTATAATATTTTGTTAAAATTTTAGCTTTCTTTGCCTAATGTACCCTGCTGTCTAACGGTAATCTTAGAGCTGACAGATTTTAAATTTTAGGTAACCCTCTCTCTAAAGAATTGGATGCTATGCCCTATTGTGTCAAATAGTTTCAGTATATTATCTTAGTAGGCGTTAATTAAACCAAAGTAGGTATGAAACTTATTAATTATTAAATCCAGAAGGTGAACCCCAAACCTTTGGCCTATAGTGTATATACATAATCTCTTTGTTATTAAAAATGTTGTATATTAACTTACCATTGGTTGAACCTTTTGTATTTAACAATCCCTTGTGAATAAATCTGTATAGATGTTAAGTGGTCAATAATGATCAGAGAATGAACCACGGTCAAAGATCTTCTGATCTCCTTTCTAATATATTGGCAGTAAAGTCTAAATGGGAGGAGACAGCTAAATGCACTTTATACATAATCATATTTATCAGGGAAATAAAACATAATTTTTCTTGATGAGTTATAGGGATTAACTAACTTTACAGCGTGCTTTGTTTATAGTCCATTGAATGTAATGACACTATCATCTGAATAGGAACTGAAGAAAATTTTCTGTAAAAAATAAAAAGATATCAACCTACCTCGCCTGGTATGTTAAGCCTTCTCTCTGAATTAGCTCCATAGGCCTGAAATAAAGTAAAAATCCTTATTAGTCATCATGAATGCTTTTAAGAGCTATGGTAACATTTTCCTGTACAAACATATATTCTGCTCTATCCTCATGAGTCCCATAAGAACAGACATCAGTCATATTTCTCTTTCTATTTATTTGCAATGGTATCTGTTATAGAAATGTAAAGGGTTTCATGTTAGGAATATATATTTTCATTATTAATACATCTATAGATATATATGAATACAATTCTTTCTTTTGCTATCATTCTCTCTTTCTCTCACTTTATATATGTGAATCTATATATTATTGTATAATGTGTACATCTATTGTTGTATGTTCTCTCTTTTTCTATGTACACCCCCTGGTCAAAATATTAAGAACAGATACAGAAGGGTTTAAAAAAAATATAATACTGTTACTTTAATCAAAATATATTTAATTAGAAAATTATTAATTTAATTAGAAAATGTAGTTTAGTGGGAGCAGTTTTAATTTGTTTATTACTTCATGTATTTATTTGGATTGATTATCTTTGCTTTTTCTAACGGTTAATTTATCGGGATTGGTTTGTTAGTTTGTTTATTTATTTATTTGGATGAATTTAGATTAATTTATTTTACTTGTGTTTTATTATTTAATATATTGTATATTTTTATTCACTCTTTTCATTTCCAGGGTCCTTTAGTTACACAAACACTTCCCTGAATCAAACACCCTACACAAAATATTCAACAAAAACACAGTAAAAATCAGCTACAGTTGCACCGAGAACATGGCACAAATAATAAAAAAGCACAACAAGAAAACTATCAACAAACCACATGAACAAATTAAACCCATGTGTAACTGCAGAATAAAGAATGAATGTCCCTTAAATGGTAATTGCTTACAAAACAGCGTAATATACCAAGCCATGATAAAATCACCAGATAATGAAGAAAAAGTATACATGGGAGTAACTAAAGGACCCTGGAAACAAAGAAATTATGCACACAAAACATCTTTCACAAATAGTAAAAACACGAACAGCACAATGCTTCCTAAGTATATCTGGGAAATTAAAAACAAAACACACATCACAACAAAAATATCTTGGAAAATAAGGAAAAGATCATTAACCTACAACAACCAATGAAAAACTTTCAAACTTTGCTTGGAGGAAAAAAATAGCTATCATTACCTTCCCAGACCAAAATAAATTATTAAATAAACGATCCAAGCTCATCTCAAAATGCAGACATGAAAACAAATTTTTACTCCATTACTTAAAAATCAAAAACTGAAAAAAAATAAAATAAAATAAAATAAATAAATAAACAAAATGACAATAAAATAAGTAAAATAAATGAACCCAAACAAAATACCACATCACACCCATTTGAATAGATGAAATAGAATTAAAAAAAATCAATGAACCCAAATAAATAAAGTAAATAATAAACAAATTAACAAACCATTATGACCAAAATAATAAGTTAGACTATAAAAATCAAACCAAAAATTGGATGAAAAAAATAGCTATAACTGTTATATACGATAAAAAAAAATATTACGTTACTTAAAAATTGAAAACCGAAAAGAATAAATAAAAATAAACAGTATAATAAATAAATATTAAAAAACAAGTAAAATAAATTAATCTAAATTAATCCAAATAAATAAACCAACAAATGGATCCTGATAAATTAACCGTTAGAAAAAACAAGATAACCAATCCAAATAAATAAATGAAGTAATAAACAAATTAAAACTGCTCCCACCAAAATAATAGTTAGAATAAACTACAGCAATCAACCCCAAAATTGAATAAACAGCTTTATCTTCCCAAACCAAAACAAAACTATTAAATAAGCGATATAAACAAATTTTACTATGTTAATAAAACACCGATTAAAATAAAAATAAATATATAAGAAATAAAAATGAAAATAAAATAAAATAAAATAAATAATGACAAGCAAAATAATTTAACCCAAATAAATAAATAAACGACTTCCAGCAAAATAACTGACAAAATAGACTACTGACCACTGACCCATATATATAAATAGCTGAGAAAAAAACAACACTTGTGGCCTGACAATTGCATCTAGCATGAAACAGACTTCAATGTTCACTTTTTATATATATATATATATATATATATATATATATAAAGCTCCTTGGAACACCAAAGATGAACTGAAGCCAAGGATTATGGCAGTATTCACCAATTTAAATAAGGAGATTGTCCAAAAGAGTTGCAGGAGATTCTGATGTCTGGAGGCCATATTTGAAGGCAATGGCAATTTTATTAAATAAATTTTTGTGTAATTTTGGTAGATATATCTGTTAAAATGAGATGTCGGTGTTAGTTATAATTTTGTGTAATTTAGACGACAATTTATCCATCTCACCCTGTATATCCTTTACAACTATGACATTGATATTTTGAATGCATTTAACAACTACTAGATACACTTATGTTCACTATACACAGTTCATAGTGAATTTCTGCCGGATTTTTGCTTTTGAAAAAATCTTATTACATTTCATACATTTATATTTGTCAACTGTTTTATGATGGTGGTTGTCTTTGTTGTGCCTTCAATATGCATACATTCAACATTAAGTCTTTTCTGGATTTTACAAGTGTTGGATGTTCCCTGTAATTATTTTTTTTAATTCAAGTCAATTTATGTCTATCTGTACTTTACTTTGTAGACATCACTTGTCCATCATCATAAAGCATAAATAGCTACAAGACCAAAATTAAAAAAACAAGTATTAACATCAATTTTGTTTTTGTAGTACCCCAGATTTTGGTAATTGTCAGATGTCTGATCAAAAGCATTAGCTCACAAACATTTGGACAATATTTACACTTAATGAATTGTGACATGTGTTCTCTTGTATGTAAACAAACAATTTAAGTAAAAAAAAAGATTACAAAAATAAACAGTTTTTCATCTTTAATCAAACAAGTATTAACAAAGTTAATGTTGGGTGTGCATGTGTCTGGTAGACTCTCATTGATCTTGATGTCTGATGGCTTAACAGTTCAGTTTTCAAGACCTGGACAGCCAAACTATCCCCAGACAGGATTTGATTATGGTGGTGAAGGCTTGTGTAGAATCAGCCGCACTTTTCCAATAACTAATAACAAAGAAATGGTGCACTGTGTGCCATAAAATCTTCAAACAGCCCTTCTCAGATTTACCTTCCAGACTGGATGACAACTAAGGCTAGAGAGCCCAGTCTGCATTGTTATTTAATCCATAGCTAGAAGCAATGGTTTCATAACTTTCCCAAGGGTATTTGTGCAAAAATGAATACAGTGACTTGGTCGTGCCAATATCTACATTTCACATTGATAACCACTACTCTAAGCATAAATATGTGGGGAGCATCTCGAGGTGGTGTAATGATTAGTAAACTTGTCTTGCTAGAACAATTATGAGTGAGTTCAATCCTCACTGGGTGCCCAATAATTTTGGCTTTGTGCCACATCTAAGCTATGCTTGAAAAATCACTATATGTGTGTGTGCATGTGTGTGTACATGCAGCCAATATCAAATTCCATAATTGGTTGTTTGCAAAACTTGCTAAAAGTTTTTATTGTGAAACAGTTGTCTTTCAATAAAAAAAATTTTTATTTTGAATTTGTGACTGATTTAATTTGAGTTTTATTTTGGATTTGTGACTGATTTAATTTTTTAAAATGAAATGAAACAAAATGGCATTATATGTGCATTTTGAAAATAAAAACACATTTTTCATTCTTTACTCTATTTTGCTTTTATTAAACCTACAAAGATGTCAGATCATTTTGTCACACCCTGTACAAATCTAGAGAACTGCTTCAGAACTGCTGCTTGTCTTCTGATTGGTGCACAATCAGTGACTGCATATCCTGGTTGGGAACCAATTTTGTTTCTGGTTCACTCACTAGTGTTTGTATCCTGGTTGGGATAGTTTCTGATTAGTTGGTCGAAATATGGCTTCATGGCCTAGTAATTCTGAATATACATTTATTTTTTGAGATTGTGACATTTTGGTCTACTTGTTATCATTTGTTTATTTTTATTTATTTATTTTTCTATCACTACATCCTAGCCATATCGTTTTACATGTAATCATTATTAATTTATACAGAAAAAAGATATTTGAATATTCTTGTAATTAAGTCAGTTTATACAATCTGAATTGTCTGAAACTAATATTAAGGCAAAAATAAAAATCTCTGATTGCACTGTTAAATACCATATTCTTATTATTCATTTTTTTTAAAATAAAAATATTCCAATATCTCTAATCATAATTTCTGCAACATAATGTCTAATTAAGAAGTAGAGATGTCATCTATTGTTTCATCATTTATATGCAACAGTGATTATCATTAATTATTTTTCTGACAATGTTTGAATAGTTATTCCCCTTGGAGGAAATCATAGACCTCACATTACATGCACCTTTTAATTGCATGTCAGTAGAATGTAATTAACATGATTTATATAATTAACTTTGATTAACAATACCCTTCGATGGCTCCAAGCTGCTAGCGAATAAATATACGTTGGCTTGTGTGGGCTGTTTAGATTGAACAAAATACATTGCTGAATAGAATAGAGCAATGTTTCTCAACTGGTGTTCCTCAGAACCCTAGGAATTCCACAAGAAACAGTGATAAATAGGCTAATGCATTTTAGAGTAATTTTTGTTAATTTTATATTTGTAATTTTACTATACACATATGGCATATTGTTGGAAAATTCTTGGTTATTATAATAAAGGTTTCAACCTCTTATATTATTTAAAATTATAATAATCATAAGGAATGTATTTAGTGATGTCCATATGGTGCCAGTATGAAACTGTTATCACTGGTTAGTGGACAGGACCTGTATGTGGCAGATTCGTGTACTGAGTGACTCACTCAAATACAGGACACTTGCATGATATCCATATATTATGTTTACCACATGAACTATGATAAAAATACAAAAAAAGATAGATATTAATAATGGTTTTTGTCTGAATTTCTGGGATGAGAAGTTATCATTATTTACATTTTTTACATTCGGACTATTATCCTCATCTTTGTTGTTTTTATATCACAATGTTTCAGCCATTGTAATAAAAACAACAAAGATCAGGACAATAGTCTGAATATAAATAGTGTAAATAATTAATAATGGTATATAATAATTTTTATGTAGGGATTTCTAGAGACATGGTTCAACAAGGTAAAAAGGTTGAGAAATGTTGGAATAGAGATTAGTGGATATATATTGTTTAAGATATTGGATAAATTTTAATTTTGCCTGGACAAGTTCCATGAAAAACAGAGCAAAAATTTTTAATCAAAATCTATATTAAAGTGAACTGATTTCTGTTTGTAGTTGTTTTGGCTATCATAAACAGTAAATGTGGCTTATTGTTATGTAAGAAATTCTGTCATCTAAGCTTTTTAATATTATAAATCCAAACAATAATAAAAATTAAATAATTAGATTATTTAGATTAATAATCTAAACAATAATAAAATTAAAATAAAGAAAAGGTTGCCTATTAAATAAATCATTTGTATTTACAAATATATGTACATGAATTCAAAAGAATCAAAAAGGAGTAAAAATAGTCTTTAGTCTTTGGGTATTTGGTCCACAGAAAAATCTGTGGTTTATAAGAGACTTTGATCATCAGCAAAGATTCACTGACCTGTTATTATTAGAGATAATTCATTTCTTTCACAATGCACTGCATTCATGATTAGCTTGAATAAACTTATTTTACAAGGGAGATAACTTCAGAAATACTATTTATAGAGTAGCTTCATTTATTTATTTACTTGTAAATAGTTATAATATAAATTCTTTATCACTTTAAACGTTATTTTTACTGGATACCTATATTTGAGTAGATACCTGTTTAATTTTTAAACAGTATATTTATTTTGTCTCCTGGCCTGAATATTAGAGAAATCTTATAAAAAAATAATGCACCCTCAAGCTGGATTCAAACCTACATCCCCTTTGCAGGAGAAGCAGTCATTAGAGCCTATGTGCTCTTAACTCACTTGGTCATAAACGGTGTCACCAAGTAAGCAAGGTTCTATACTGTTAAATAGTTAAAAGCCCATTATTCTTGTTCATATTTCCCAAAATTTATAACTGCTCTATTTCATATGTGAAATGTAAACAAGGCAATTCCTAATGGGGTAACCACTAAAAAATGATGTTTAAAATGATAAAAATATGTATGATTAATAAATAAAAAAATTCATTACTTCTGAAGAAATTGCAATATGAATTCTATAAATATAAAGTGACTTCAATTTGAACTTAATGGTCACCAGTTGTAACCTTTAACTGAATAATTTGTTTGTTTAATGATATATCAACTCCTTATGGGTCATTTAATGCTGAAATTTAATTTTCTTGGGAGCGTTAGTACTTTATTTTACAAAAACATATTGCTGGTAAGTTTTTATCTTTTTTTTATTTAAAAAAAAATGTATTGCAGGTAATTTTTTTTACTATGAAAATGTATTGCTGGTATTTTTACTCTAAAAAATGTATTTTTATACTTTCATAGTGTTTTGACCCAAGTTTGGGATTAAATATTTGTGCATAATTTGGACCCTAACAGGTGCTACCACCCCTGGTCAGAGTGGACCTAGGAACAACAGCAGTTATGGTTCCATGCTCCTCAAAACCTCTCAATCAGAGGGCTTTAAGTGAGTAATATTAGTAGTATTATGGTGTAGAACCATAGAAAGATAACACGGACTTGGATATAAGGTTAAATAGTATATTCTCAGAAACATAGTACAAAGGTAAATGTGGACTGGAGAGTATCTTCTCTCACTGGTGTCCTGACTCACTCATTCACTCACTCGGTGTCTCTACTCGGTGACTCTCACTCAGTGACTTCTTTACTCAGAGTTGGTAGCCATATTATATAGTGTGGAAGTGTCCATTTGTAGGTAGGTCCCCACAACAAATAGTTACAATAGTAAAAACAGTACAGGTATACCTTGAGTTAAGTCGTTCTTGATTATACGTTGTTTGTCAAAAGAAATATATGGAAAAATAAAAATCAAGTTTAAATCATTTTATTCGACTTTATGTCTGTCTGCCACAAATATTGAAGTCATAATATCACTAGAAAAGCATTAAAAGAACATAAAATCATGTTACTGTACAATAAATAAGAATAAAAGTATATAAAATCATATTAAAATATATACATTTACAGTAAATGTTAATATAATCATCATAAATCTTAGAAAACAAAATATGAAAACATCTGTGACTCTGTGTTGTCATCTTATTTAGCAGTCTTTAAGAGTTCAATATTGGCATTTTCCACAGTAGTTCCAATATCTACTGTTTAATGTCATTGTCAGCACCACTCATGATTCCCACAAAATTGAAATCCACTGTAGTTTAGACATGGTATACACCTGCTTATCACCTACTCTCTCATTTTCATTCATTTGTGACTTTATATTTTGCCCCAATAGCTTCTATGAAAATTCTTAGTGCAAGTGCTAAGCATCATGCTATAATGCTGGACAATAAACTTACTATGATAAAATGCTATGAAAAAGGTGAAAAGGTTATATCGATTGCTCAATCTTTTGGAATGAGTCGGACAGCTGTATCATGATTGTTCACAATAAGGATAAGAAGATAGGGAACAACTTCTTTCTCTTTGGATTGATAAGTTGAATTATCAGCATGCTGCTATTAGTCAGAAATCATTCAAACAAAAGTGTTGTCTTTGAGTACCTGAACAAAAAATACCCAGATGATAAAGATGTAGAGTTTAAAGCAAGTGAAAGCTGGTTTATGAGATTTAAAGAACAAAGAAGTTATCACTCTATTAAGAAGCAAGGTGAAAGTGCATCAGCTGATGAACAAGCAGCAGCCGATTTTCCTAAAGATCATCGAAGAAAACAGGTTTCTTCCTGAACAGATTTTTAATGTTGATGAAACTGGATTATATTGGAAAAAATTGCCAAACCATTCTTTCATTGCTAATGTTAAGCATAAGGCTATATTGCTGATGAATTATTTTATTCAGAATACTGTATGTACATATCATAAATACTGCTTATTTGCAGTTTACAGTGTGGTTATTTCAACTTAAGTCTTTTTTTGATTTAAGTTGTGACCTCTGGAACCAATTAATGACATAGGTGAGGTATACCTGTACAGTTATTATCTAACTTTACAAGAGTCAGAGTTGACCAAAAATAGAGCAGTATATGGTTTGGAGCTCCTCAGTTCTCACCAGCTTTGACAGAATTCAAAATCATTTATGCTGTTCTGTGATAGAAGACTTATTACCTACTCTGCAGCATATTTCCCACAGAAACAACACGACAAACCTATCAGAGAAATAAAAAATGCTTCTGTGCACTTAAAACAGGTTTTTAACTGCTTTTAATGTCAATTTTTATAATTCTAAATTTGAATTTTTCTGTCAGCACATATCAAATTTCATAATTAAAAATCTTCAAAACAAAGTAGTTCATATTAATTTAATAATTACTTTGAATTTTGCAAAACACTATTTTTTTCAAATAAAATATATTAGAAAAATTATATTTGTTTACAGTCAGTTACCTATCAAACTCTGTTCAAAGATCAAGTTGGTATTTAATTAGCTTTCCTTAACTATAAGGGATAAAAGCCCACTTAAATCTACAAGCATCTTGTGGAACAGCTCTAGTATGGATGACCAAAAATTACAAAACCTGATATTACCCACCATGGCAAAAGTATATTCCCAACATTAAAACTGTCAGCAAACAGCATTAGTTTTATCATAATGGTACCCCTAAATAGACAAATTTGTCAATATAAATGTTAAAAGATTTTATTTTTATTAACATTGCCTTCATTAACGCTGTGCACTTAGTGTATATTTTATTTTTAAAAGATGCTTTTAAAAAACATAGCCAGGATTATAAAACCAGTACTTGAACCATTAATTATATAACTTCATATAACTATAAAGTTATATAACTCTTAAATAATCTTTAAAAATGCAGTAATTATTAAGCAAGTAATGTGATAGCCCAAAGTTCAGGAGTTTAAAAAAGTAAAATAAATGACTTATTCTAAGAACTAATTTCTACCAATTCCTTTGTACTACATTCAGTATTGGCACTGTTCAAATTCCTCAAACTTCATATGGTCATATCCTGTGTATATATGTGGTTTTACAATATTTTATTTTTTTATGTTTATATTTACAATTGTTATAAAATAAAATAAGACATATCTCGGCTGATTTACAGGCATATATGCAAGAGTGAGAGCCAGATGTGAACGGGACAAAAGCCCGTCACAAAATGACCATTATCTTCATTTACAAATGTTCCTGACACTCGAGTTCTGGTCGAAAAATAAAATAATATTTAAAGTGTTCTATTTTTCGTCCAATAAAAATGCTTCCCTCCTAATTATACTCACCTCATTTTTCGAGCCTGTTAAGCCATAAAACAACGCTATAAAAGGGGTCACATGGAAGTTCAACTGGCAGTCCACAGGTGCCCAGGATAGAGACCTGTCACGTTCAGCTGCTGACAGCAGGGGAGCGTCAACCACCGTCAACATGTGTGAACTACTAAGAGGGATCGACCTAGATCCGAAGCCGGCTTATGAACTTTACCACAAGGTAGCTGTCCCAAACCCACATGTTCCTGTTGAAATAAACCATGTAAATCTATTTCTGCTGTTGTCGTATTTCTTTCTTGCAACCATACGCTTGTCTATAACACAATGGTAGATAAATTTTGCTTTTTGCATGCTAAAATTGTGATTTCTGACTTCTTGGAAATGATGAATGAATGAAACAATTTTCTATTTTCATTTCCTAAAATTGTTTCCCTCTAAATTTGGGAAGGTCAGTTTTTTCTTCCAAACATTTGAATAAAGGATAAAGGAAATGTTGTTTTTTTTTTTTTTTTTTTTTATAACTTAAAAAACAGATAACAATAATTAAGATTATGTTCATTTAAGAGAAAAAGAATATTTTCATTTATTCTTCAAAGAATAAATAGAATGTTGCTTAATGCTATCTTGCTTTTTTTAACCATGTATAATAATTTTCTCTTATTGTAAGAACAAAACAACTACCTTTTTGTGCCAATTTAGAAAATTACCAGAGGTGTCCTCAAACTTTTAAACTATAGTGTATATATATATATATATATATATATATATATATATATATATATATATATATATATATAAAAGTAATGGATATTTTATTAATGAATCCAACAAATTTTATCACTTTAAATGTTATTTTAGTGGATACTCATATTTGAGTAGACGCTCTCTTTATTATTAAACCATATATCTATTTTCATCTACCGTCCTGAAAATAAACTTTTTAACAATTAAATGGAGCATCTACTCAAATATAGTATCCACTAAAAATATGTCTAAAATGATAAAATCTGTTGAATTAATAAATAAAAATCCATTACTTCATTAGAAATTATTTTGTTTATGTTTGGATACAAAACTGAGAAGTTACGGATTTTTGAGAATCTGTGAGAAGAGGAATTGTGCTTAAAAGCATTATTCAGTCTTGTTTGATCTGCAAAGGTTCTTTGTGGCTGAGCCAGTATAAGTACAGTGGATCTAAATGGTCCTCTTTGCACAGATGGACACATGTTTGAATCCTGTCGAAGAGTGCATACTTTTTTTAATAAGTTTTGTCAAATATTCAGGCTGGTAGACAAAAATAAATAAATATACTGTTTAATAAATATTCATCTATTCAAATATGAGTACTCAAAAATAACATTTAAAAGTGATTATATATATATATATATATATATATATATATATATATATGCGTGTGTGTGTGTAATGTCTGGATACTATTCTTTTGTAAGCACACCTGCCTACTAGCCAGTCCCTTTTGCAAATACACGCTCAGGCACATTTGTGTTTGTTCAACATCCACAGAACTCACCTATGGTTTATACTGCAACTATACTGAGTAGATCTTAGTAACAGTTACTGAAGTTAAAGTATAGCAACATCTTTCTGTACAGGTAAAATGAAAGTTAATTTATTTCACTCAGAGGTAAACAAATGGCAATCATTTCCATGAAGTGTCCTGAATTTAGGAGTCTCAAATTAATAAGCATTTTGTGAGTTGAAAGCTTTAAAATCAGTTGTATGGTTGAGTTAACAGACAAAGAGAAATGTTTAATAACTTAAGATCTTGTCAGAAGTAAAGAAACACTGGAAATGTCAAAATATTGCAGGCACTACTGAATTGTGAAGAATTTCATTGAATATCCTTGACATATGTAAGTCTGATAAGAAGAACTTATGGACTATATTCTGTTAATCTACGTCTTTGATCAAAAGAAAATTTATTAAAAAAATATTCATCTATTTTAAATTATTAAACTAAGATTTTGTGGCAGAAAGGAAACAAAAAAACATGAGATGTTGGATTCTAAAACAATTGGCAAAATTTGAAACTGATCCCCACCTTTAAAAGACATGCTTAAGTAAAACTGAATAAAATAAGCAACAATATAAGAACAATGATTTTTCTACCATTCTTTTCACCAATGAGTGCTGTATTACCCTCAATGTGTCATATGCCTCAGTGACTACTGGAGGAAACTGGTCTCACAGGTTTAGATATCAGCAACAATAGGAAGGGAGTGTAATATGGAGTAGTAGACCTATGGTGAGTTCCAGCTCAAACATATAGTGATTGTTTTTGAAAGCACACATGGAGCCATGGTTCAAGAAGAAGCCAAATGCTTTCAGAATGTTAAATTTTATGAACAATAATGTTCCATACATTTATAAAAGAAAATAATTACTGAAGTAAATGGTTTAAAGTTACTCATCTAATGTTGGCTTGTTGACTTAACCTTAACCTGATTAAAATCTTGTGGAGCATTCTGAATTTACGTTAGTGAATAGCGATTTATCAGCTAAGATGGATTTTTAAATGCTAATCTGGAAGCCGTGCAATCTGTCTCATATGAAGAAATACAACAAAATCAATGGAAGAAAGATTTCTAAAACTATTCAGAACATGGAGGAGCTACATTTTGCATTAATTATAATCTTTTAGCTATACTTTTAGCTATTATCAAGGATGATTTTATTTTACTTTTAACTGAATGTATTGGTTCTGTTATGTATGTATCTAGAGTTATAGGGAGGTTCCATTTTCCAAACACAGTCAGCACGTTGTGACTGTGTTTATAGTTAATGTTATTGAGAGTTGGCTTTTCTTTTTTATTATTAGGACTTCCATTATTTTTAATCTTTTTTTATATGTGAATGAAGTTATTATGCTTGTATTTTTACTAGTATGTTTTGGATAGAGTCTGGTAGGTTTTGTGTGTGTGTTTAAATGAGTTCTAATGGAGCTGTGGTCAGATAGGTATAACATAAGTTGTCTGGATAAGCAGGTAGTAGCGTGATTGATGTAATTATTTATGAGTTTGGTTTGATCAGGAACACAGTTCCTTAAGGGGCATTTGATCTCAAATCTTTTGTAATAGATAATTAATTTAATTTTTTTTTGTTTGGTTTGATTGCAGTAGTGTATTTCTTTATGATATTTCTAAGTGAAGATTCATCTTGCTTATAGTTGACATGTATTTAGCTTTTGTAGAAGATGTTAATGTTATTGTCTGTATGTTCAGCATTATGATTAGTTACTTTGGAAAGTAATAGTCTAATCTGGTAGTCAATGAAGTAGTTAGAAAAACCACTAGTGTCTGTTTTGCATTTTTGAGTTCTTTAAGGAGAAGTAGACAAAAATTCATCCTCTCAATTATGGCTCAATATCAGAAATAAAAACATAAATATAAAAGTGGACACTAGGGTTAACATCAAGCAGCGATAGTCTGTTTCATACTTGAATGCAATCTACAGGTTTAGTTTAAAGTATTGGCTTTGTCTAAAATATGTTACATTATCTGCATTGTACATAGTGCATATATTTGCTTTTTTCATTGTGCTATTTTACAAGATATTTGTTATTAGTTTTCAATCTTTATGTAATGTAGCAAAAATTTGTTTTCATATCTGTATTTTGAAATAAGTTTTGATTGTTTATTTAGTAAATTGTGTTGGTCTGGGAAGGTAATTATAGCTAAAAACTAAACAAATAAGATAAAATAAACCCAAAATTTAAATAAAGAAATTAACAAATTATAAATACACAAGTAAATGTAATACACCGACTGAAGCTGTAAAATAGATAAAAAAAGAAAGCAAAGACAAATGCAACTGACCAGATACAGAAACAATGGCAAGATAAATCGCTTCATGGCCAATACTCTGCCCATTCCAAGCAAGTGGAGAAACCCTGTATCCATCAATGGCTACGTAGTGCAGGGTTAAAAGCTGAAACTGAAGTTTTTATCCTTGTTGCACAGGACCAATGCTTGTTAACTAGAAATTATTAAGCACATATACTAAAATATTGTGTTAGCCCAAAATGCAGGTTCTGTGATAAATATCCAGAAACAATTGATCATTTTGTATCAGGTTGCACAATATTGGCACCCACTGAATATAAAACCTGGCATGACAGAGTTGGGCAATATCTGCACTGGAAAATCTACAACTTCTACGGGAAGGAAACTGAAAGAAATTGGTATGAACACCACCCAGACCTGATACAAAGACATGACCTGTTACAATTTTATGGGACTACACAATACACACAAACAGAAAAATCAAAGTTAACCACCCAGACATTGTTATTAGAGACCACAAACAAAATAAGTGCCTCTCTACTGATATGGCAGTCCCTGTAGACTGCAATGTGTCTTTGAAGATCTTCAAAAAGCTATCAAAATACAAGGAGCTTGAAATTAAAATCTCAAAAATGTGGCGCATGGAAACATCAACAATCCCTGTTGCAGTTGGAGCCCTTGGATTGGTTGAAAAAGATTCCAATAGACTAATTGAAGGGATTCCTGGAAGCCCATGCCTTAAAGAAATACAAAAAAATTGTTCTTATGAGTACAGCCCACACCTTACGAAGGGCTTTATCTATGTAAATGTCATGATGACATTTCTAACTTTAGGTCTCTGGGTGGGGCCCGGAAAGAAATGTGTACACACTAAAAATCAAAGAAAATAAAATAACAATAATAATAATAATAAACAACAACAAATAATAAAGTAATAAATAATGAGTTAAAAAGTTAAAAATAATATTATAAAATAGTTGTAAGTAACAACATTCAGATTCACAATTATTTCTACTCAATAGCCTCTAGAATAATTTGAAATATAACCATTACTGCCCACCTAATAACTGTTAAAATAAAATAGACCTTACCATAATGCACCATTGACCAACATATATAAATAGTCAAACCAAAACACAACATACATAGTCTGAATTTTATGAAACTCTCTTAAGTCTGGACATTGGGAGATGAAGCTAATGTAATTTCATTTTATTTATGATTTCCTCTCATCCTCAGAGATCCCAATGTACTTTCGTCATACACAGTTTTGTCTTTCTTTCATTCTAACGTAAGGAAGCCAAAGAGAGCATATGCCTTTTGGTGAAATATATCGTTAATAAATTTTCCTCCTTGTCTCATATATATATATATATATATATATATATATGTGTGTGTGTGTGTGTGTGTGTGTGTGTGTGTTTAATAATTGTGTATTTCAGCAGCAATCTCTCTTTTATATAAGTTTTGTTAAAAATGACTGACAAGGTACAAAGGTTAAGTTTATTATTTAATTTTTCTTGTGTTCTTATAATTTTTTTTATTGATATAAATTATGTAGAAATTGTCTGAATGTTCTGTATATCCAAGTGCTTTCAGTTATTTATTTAACCATTATCAAGGATGATTTTATTTTGTGTGTGTGTGATTCAGATTATATATAATCTGAAGATTGCATGAGTGTGAAACTCAGATTACATCTAGGGCTATCCTTTCATAGGAATTAACATTGTCAAGCATATTTTGTTCTGTCTAGGTAATCTAGGTATAGAGCCCTTTACTGAGTAGGTAGGTGTTTGTCTTTAGGTCTTTTTCTTTTTCCTTATTGCAGTCGTTGTTTGAGATTTTTTGGCAAGTTGTCTGTTGGTTCTACCAATGGTTTTGGTTTTTCTTCAACATATGTGTGTGCGTGTGTGTGTGTGTGCAGTGCTTAATTTCCTGTAGAATCCTCAAAATATATTCAATTTTCCTTGACTTAAATGAAAATATGTGGTTGGAATTGATTACTTTAATGTCTGATCAATTCAACTTTTTCTACTTTATTATTAACTAGCAACATGGCCTGGCCTTGCCCGTGCTTGATTCAAAAATCGTACGACTCATACAGCAATCGCTATCACTTGACTTAAAATATTTTTGCCCTTCCTTGCCTTTAAAGGAGTGCCCTTTGCCGTGCTGATGTTGCTACATGCCTTACTTCTTGCCTATCTCACACTGCAAATTTTTTCTAAGCTCTATACTAAACATTAAATCTGTTACGAAAAAAGAACTAAAAAAAATGAACACAAAACGATCAGCTTTAAAAAAAGGAATCATGACTGGAAAAACTGAATGAAAAAAGAATGTTAACAACAAATACTTTTTCACGCCCAACCCAGTTCTGCGGAATCAGAATCAATGTTGAGTTTAAGCAAAGCGAATGAGCCAATTGGAGTAAAGTGCCATGCAGATTTAAATTTTTCCCACTTTTGATGAATGCAGTTATTGAGTTTTTTGCATGCTAGCATGCTAGTTAACATTCGTGTCAGTCAGCTGTTAGCTCTCACGCTGGCCAATAGAATCTTCCTGCTTATTCGTGGCAGCCAGCTATTGGCTCTCACTCTGGCTGGTACAAAATGGCCGCAAACTACATAAAAACTGCTGTAGAAGCATGAAAAAATTGATTATTTCCACTATCGATGTGAGTTGGGAAATGCAAAGTCAGTTTTGGCCTTTCCACTAACTTGGAGCATGTGCATGTAAATTTTGGTGAAATTCCGTCGAAAATTGCAGCCGTGCATTCATTACACACACACACACACACATCCAGCCTTTTATAGATAGAGATATTATTATTACTAATATATATTATATATATATATTATTATTACTTATTAATTATATTACTTATATTATTTGAGAAAGTAAAATTCCATGTATTGATCTTAGAACATTCTGATTTCAAGCTTAAAGGTTTATCACAAGAGTCAAAACTCAAACTATAATTAAATAGTATCATATATCTGAAAAAAGAAAAAAGCTCAAACTTACCAGGACGACAGCTGTATAGGCCTTCCTGAGCTGAGTAAGAGAGACGTCCTTTCCCACAGTAACGTTGCCAACAAATGAACATCGGTCATTATTGATCACTTTGCTGAAAGTATTGATCACATTCTGAGAAAGAAAAATTTAAAACGTTTAAAGGAAAAATTAAGAAGAATGGAAACAAAAAAGACCCATACTCAGAATTAGAAAGAGTTAATTGAAATTTCTAGGACACATAATGAGGAAGGAGGGTCTGGAGAATTTAACTCACAGGACACATTAAAGGTAAAAGGGACAAGAGAAGACAGTAGGCCATCTACCTGATGAGCTTGTGTGAATGGAAGACAAAAAAAATTGTTAATGCAATATTCACTTGCAACAAAAGAATTATTCTTACAATCCAAAATATATTTCATCTAAATAACCCAGAAAAGTCTGATAAGCCATAAAAAACAAATTAATTATTGGAAAAGATAGTGGTTTCTCAATGAATTCAGATTTCTCCTTCTCTTAGTCTGACAGCCACCTAAGGCTACAAGGCCCAATCTACCCTGCTATTTCACCCACAGATTGGAGGAGAAGATTGCATTCATGTCTTTCCCAAAGGTATTAAAGCAAAAAGGCATGCCACTGACTAGGACACAATTTGAACTCAGCTCCAGTATCCCATTTGGTGCTGATAACCGTGGCACTATCTACACATCACTGTATATTTTTAGTGTAAGTAATAAATTTATTTTCAGAATATGTTTTTAAAGATCTCTTCTTAATCAGTTCACTGCAAGCAAGACAATTTCAATTAAATGCAAGGGGCTACTGGGTGTAAAAGAGAATGAAAACACTTTAAAAGGAACTGTAAACCAATCATAAACAGGGAACACGGGATAAACCTCTACTACTGCAAAAAATAAAATCTGCAGCATATTTATTATATATTAATGCAAAAAGGTATGCCACAGGCTAGGACACAATTTGAACTCAGCTCCAGTATTCCACTTTGTGCTGATAACTGTTGGTTAATAGTGGATTTTCCATGTCACAGTAGTTGACACACTAAACTTGTAAGATCAAGAACATGATTTCATTCTTTAATAAATGTGTAAAAAAAACTAATAAATTAAAGGAAAATAATGACATGACATTTCTTGCATTAAAATGTCAATATCTCATTTTTTATAAAATTGCAATTATCATTTAGTATTAAATAAATTTAGTCTTTAACAACATAATAGTTTTTAAATATTTAAAGGTTTGAATTAATTTAATTCTGGGATGTCAGAAGTGTGTAGATAGGTGCTAAACTTTGTCCAAAAGAGGTTTCTAAAGAAGACATATTCAATATATAAAAATATGTAATCTTCAATTGCTTACTATAAAGGGTAGTGTCTTGCAAGTTTAAGGATGAACAAAAGAGCAGAAATTTATTTAGTCACATTGAGTAAATATAAAACTGAGAGATAAAAATAGACGTTTTTGATTTGCTTAAAATCAGTTTTAATTTTCCTTAGTGTGTTTTCCTTATGAAATATCAAGCCTCATTAATCCAACTTTTGTATTTCAAAACTTAACCTTTTGACTTAAAAGCGTTTACTACCAAAATATATTAAATCCAGAGATTGAAAGCACAAAATAATTAGAAAAGTTTTTATAACAATTATATTTAATTCTCAGTGATATTTTAATCATTTTTTGGATGTTTACCAAATAGGAATATACATGACAGTCTGTAAGTATTGTCAATCTAATCCCCTCTTAGAAACTGTAGGGGCTCTTGTCAGTTATCAGAAATAGAAAATTATATTATGTAGAGGTGACAAGACTTTCGGGCCACCCTGTACTTTCGTCTGTACACAACAAATAACAGGTATTTCTTTTTGCGTGTATGTATGTGAGTAAATTGACAAAAACCCATTATGAATAAATGGAAGATGAGTAGAAAAAGGCAGAAAAAAGCATGTGCACATACACCATATATATATATATATATATATATTGTGAGAGAGGGTAATTGAATGAGAAAATGGGAAAGACATCTTAGTGATATGTTTTGTTTCTGGTGAACTTCCTTCATGAGGTACTTTTTTCTATTTTGTCATACACTTATCTGCTATTAGTCTTACATTAACAACCTCCCTATGTATATATATATATATATATATATATATATATATATATATATATAACCACTGCCTGGTTAATGTTGGTGAAGTAATTGTGATGATGAGCAAACAAATCTTTTTTTTTCCCTTCCACATTCATTCACTCACCTTCACAATTACTTATCTACATTAACGACCCAATAGTTTTTTTATAGTATTTGGAATTTTCACACAGACACATTATATATATATATATATATATATAGAGAGAGAGAGATTTTACAGTTGTTTAAAAGAAGATATTTTGCAAGAATCAAATTTTTATACATACCAATTAAATGTGTCATAAAAATAGCCAAGATTTCTTTCTTTTTATGAAAAAAGTTATGAGAAATACTTGTTCTTTTTTTTTTTTTTTTTTATAAGTGTCTTGTTTACAAACTTTGTTAAATAGATTGGAAAAAAATAAAAGAGGTCAGGTCAAACTCTAGCAGCCTGCAATAAAGAATTCATGTCCGGTGTAAATACTTAACACTTTAGAGCCTCAATTAAATTTTGTTTTAAACAATATTTATAAGAATCAATCGGAGCCTTCATGTCTGCATTTATTGAAGATGCTTGCAATAATTGTAACTCAACTTTTATGCAATTTCTATGCAATGAATAATATGCCTTTATATCTCATTGAATTTCCTGGGCTAAAAAAAGAATCCTACAAGTTTATCATGAACTGGATCAAAAATATTTACCTGAGTTTTAGAAAATGCATCAAAGATTCTTTTCCAATTATCATTATGACATCAGGTGTAATTCTTTATGTGACATGGCCCTTTAAGATATCAGGCAATCATAGCTATCCACAGCTTCTTCTGTTGTGGAGTTAGCAAAAAAGTACTGTCCAACTTCTTTAATTCAGCTCCCTTGGGACCAGGACATTGCTGGAGCACAGACTAAAAACAACTTGTGTAAACATAGTCTTGCTAGCTCATTCCACATAGATATTACTGTGTCAAAAGGTAGGACAAAGCTTAAAACAGGTAATAAACCATCATTAATGCTTCCAAACAAAGTTTTTATTGTTTCATGCACATGAGGTGGCTTTCCTGAATGAGTAAATATTTAGCTATATATAAGGAATGAGAAAGACCATATCACCAAAATATACTGTTATTGTCATTTATTGCAGAAAATTGTAAACAATGTGTGTGGTATTGTCCTTGTAGCTGTTCAATGAACTAATGACAGATAATTCAAAAAAAGTGCCAGATCATTGATTAAAGAGATTGTAAGCATTCTGAAAGCAAAGGAAGTATTTATCGCAGATTACTTCCACAACACAAAGAAAAAAAATCACTGTAAGTACAGACTCGAATATCAGAGGCAGAAAGAAATGCTGAAAACTCAATTCGCCGGTACCATCTCACAAATCACAATGTGTGTAACCAGTCAGAAAAATAACTCCCTCTCTAACAAACGCGGAAGCCAAAATACCCAAATTTTGTCTCTCAATTTGAGAATACCAACTGTTTTTATCGGTCAAACATTTTTTTTTTTTCCATTTGTCGACAGCTGGGAGAGGATGTTCAGTAATTTGCATATCAAAATACTTTTATAGCAACTCCTGCGACGGACTTGTTTTTTAATTCAAATATTCCATTTTCAGCATGTCATGCGGAATATGTGCCCTTTTGTTTGGTAAGTAATTTTCTTTTTCCCCACATTTTCCGTCGTAGAATACACGTGATGCACTGTTGCTTGGTTTGACGAGGTAAGTCTCTGTTTTCTTCACTATAGAGATCAAAGAAGTGAGAAGTTAGAGAAAAGACTGGGGCGGGGATTGAGGAAATTATAAAAGATGGATGGGATTCAAGAAGGTAGAAGATGGTGATTTAAATTGCATCTAAATTTTTGAAGATTGTAGTTATCAGGGAAGCAAGTAAACAGAAGGGAGTTTCACCAGTGGGAAGTGTGAGAAAAGAAACTGTTGGAGTAGAAGTGATAGTTATATTTAACTATTTCAACAGTAAAAGGGTGGGACCTAGATGCCAATCTAGTAGCACTCTTAAATTCAAGTAGTCAGGGCACCAGGAAAAAAAAGCTTGTCAAAGCAGTTGCCATGAAAATATTTGTAGAAAAGACAGAGGTAAGCCATGTCATGTCAGTGAGAAAGTGACTGAAGTTGAGATGCCAAGTCAGGATCGATTACATTGCAGATCCTTCTTTGTCAAGAACCTCAAGATGAATAGCAGGAGCACCAGACCAGATATGGCAACATTATTCAATGCACAGCTGAATGGTAGATTTGTAAATGTGTAAAATAAAAATATATTTTATATATAGAGTGAATACTATCCTACTCAAAAGTTACTTGCAGTGGTTTTGTTTAATTTATAATGACATATGAAACTGCTAAGAACTGTCACAACACATGTGCCAGTCATTCACAGAATCCTTTTATCTGTCCTCTTTGGTTGCTTTGGCAAATCTTAGCTTTTGCTTCTGGTTTTTGGTACCCTATTTATATTATACTTGCAGACTGAGGTGTATGCAAATTTGGTACACAGTGGAATTTGGTGGAGAGACTGTAAATGTTGTTTCTTAAAAATTTTTAGCCATCTCATATATTTAGTTAATTTTAATTTTACCTATGTTTAGCTTTGCTAGATACTTCTGTGCAGTGTCCCTTTAGGACACTGGCAATCATGACTCTCCACAACTTCCTGTCCTTTGTAGCACTAAATTAATTTTGTCTTTTTATCTCTCCTAAACCTTGCTCAACCATTCATTTACTCAAGCTCACTAGGTAGGATATCCATTGTTTTCCTCTTTTCTTTTTGCCTTCAATGTATCCTACTGCTAAATCTCATGACATTGAGCCCATGAGAGCTACCTTGCCCCTCCAGGTCTCAAAGTTTTGGCAGAGAGTTTGAACACCTTCCAGTGCCAAATTAATCTGCTGAAAGTCCTGGTGGACAATATCCTCCCAACAGCTGTGTGGTCTACCATGAGGTAATTTCCAGTTTGCAGATGGTGGATCGAACTGGTAAATGATTCTGATAGGATGATTACCAGGTCATCACAGTACATGACTGACTCAATGAACATGGCACTGAGCAATGAATCTCTCTTGTGAGTATCAAATTTTCCAAGCCCACTTCATTTTCATTGTGTGCCCTTGAAATTTCAACTGTATATTTCTGATGATAAATATAAGTGTCCTTTTTGTTTCCATGCAATTTTTAAATTTGAGTTTTCAGCATTGAATAGAATATGTCAAATTTTTTTATTAAAGTATTTTCCAATTCCTCAACTTGGATTGAGGAATCAGAGGGCTGAGTTTGAATTCCAGTCAAATCCATTACACTCACTTATGTGTTAATACCCTTGGGAAAAGTATGAATACTCTTTTTATCTCCTCAGTTATGGTTAAATAGCAAGACAGTCCAGGTTCTATAGCCTTGGATGGCAACAAGTCTACCACAGAAACAAATGGCAACCTACTGTGGGAAAAAAATCTGTCTTGTCAGTCATGTATTGAAAGATAAATGATTGCCTAAGCGTGTATTACGCATGACACATAACTGACTGATTTTTTTTTTTTAAATTTGAGTCTAGAGTCATAATTGCTTTCAATCACTGAATTAAACACTTAATGTGAAGATGTCCCAAGAATATTACATGTAGATTATTGTTAGTCATTACCACTAATCACATCAAAGAAGCTGATATTTTCCTTCATAAGTTAGAGCAAGTTGCAAGTGATCTGTATATCGATGTTTCTAAAACAGAGTATATGGCCAATAACCAGAGTACAGATGACATCCTACATTCTCAAAGCAGGAAACAAATTAAATCTGTCAAGTATTTTAAATACCTAGGGAGCTATATTGCAAACTCTAAAACTGATATACCCGTCAGAATAAGCAAAGCTTGAGGTGCCCTTAAAAAACTTGACAGGATATGGAAATTGAACTGCCTTCTAGAGAATTGAAGTTAGCCTCTTCTGTACTGCTGTTGAATCCATTCTTGTTTGTGGCTCAATCACTTGTTTCATCAATGAAAAAGACACTAAATGGTACTTCCACTAGAATGATCTGGACTGCCCTTAATGTCTTGTGGCATCAATACATATCAAGTAAAGAACTTTATGGTATAATTCTTCCATTTTTTGAAACCATACAGAAGCATAGGTTAAGATTTGTAGGACACTATTAGCATCATAAAAAAAGAACTTGTTGTTGATGTACTGCTGTAGCAACCAAATTATGACAAACATAGTAGATGATGATCAGCGTACAACTACTAAAGGAATTAAGATTGCAACAGTGAAGAACTGCAGATTATCATGAGTAACAGAGAGGAATGGAGAACCTGCATCTATAAATGCTGAGTGATCTTGATTTAGCAGTATTTTTTTTAGGAAGACTTAACCTGCCAGCCATTTATTTTGTTACTTTCAGCGATGCTTGATTTTTTTATGATCTCACTATGTCTTTTTGATCCCTGTTTCTTGATCCATTGGCTTAAACTTGTCAAATATATTACCCACAGCTTTTGATACAGCCTGTGAATGTTAAATTCTTCAGGCCTTCCTTTCTTGCTATATATTCTGTTGTAATGGAATGTCCCACAATCCCTATTGCCTATATGGACTAACTATATCAGTAAATATATAGAGTAAGCACAGAATATACCTGGCAGACTTGCTTCAGGAGTTACTAGCTTGCTGTCTTTCAGTAGTGTATTCTTTTTACAATAAACCTCTCTTTCTTTCATCTATGTATGTGTTGCTGTTCCTTCCACTCGAGTACCACTTTTGTCTGTTTGTAACCTTCTTTAAGGATACATGTTTCAAAATTTTCAGTTGCCTCTTCCTGATTGTAATTGTATCTAATTGTTGCTAACAATGTTATTAATCTGACCTACTTGACAATTATTATAAAATGGGCTTTATGGCCAAGGTCAGAGTTTTTAGACAGAAAAGAAAAAAAAAACACAGCTTGTTGAAATTTAGAGTTTCTGTGCAAAAACCAAATCATTAAATTACAGTGATTTTCTGACTGAAAAGAAATAATTGTCAGACAGGGATCTTGTTAAAAGGTATAAGAAGTTAATATTCTGGCCAATTATTTCATAATATTAACTTGATTTTAATAAGAGAATATTTAGTGGCCATTCAAATGATTAAAGCTAAAATGTTTTTAGAGCTTTATTAAAACTAATTGATCTCACATAATTTAATCACACATTTTCATGTATGAATAAACTGTATAAAGATTCTGGTTCATCTATGAACTTATACATGTACACATATAAATATTTGTATATAGGTGTGTTCAGGAAGTATTCAACCATTATAAATATCTTAAAAACTGTTTGTGCAGCATTGATGTTACTTGGCAATCAATCAAAGGGGACTGCATTGTGCATGCATGAACAGACATTACTTTATGGGGGTTACTCAGTCAGCAGTGAGATGCAAATGAGTGAGCTTATGTACTGTGTGTCATATTTATCATGATGATGCTCTTGGCTAACCATCATGATAATGTGCTTGCTCATTCTTCACATCTTTGGCAATATAATATTGCACTATCAATATATACCAGCCTCCTTACTGTTCACATTTAAATCCTTGTGATTTCTATATTTTCCTAAAGTTAAAATTTCTATTTAAGGGAAGATTTCAGACCCTGGATAAGATTAAGGAGAATGCAATGAAAGAATTGATGACAATCCAAAAACTTTTAAAATTTTCCATTAACAGTCTTACCTAAATTTCCTTTCAAAATATTTAAAAAAACTAATTAAATTTTTGTTGACAATTTAATTTATAAAGGTTGATCAACTGCCCTTTTGTTGACAATTTATAAAGGCTGACTAATTGCAAATCATTTTGTCAACATTTTAATTTATAAAGTTATACTAACTGCCTACCTTTTTGTTAACAATTTATAAAGGTTAACCAACTGCCTACCATTTTTTGACAATTTATAAAGGTTGACCAACTGCCTACCTGAGTAACGATAGCGCAAACCTGTTTTGAAAAGTGGAAGATGTGGTGATGTCCAAGGATATACTTAGAAGAGGATAATTACTCAAAGTAGGTTAGTTTTTGATAATATTATATTTGCTGAATATTTTCCAGAAAGACATTGTATATAATAAGTATTGTAAAAAGAAAGTGGAAAGTTAAGATTAGTCAGATGGGAACAAAATGTCTTAGGTTATTGTTTTACAGTGTACAGACCAATATAATCAGCAGTACAATAGAGAGTAATCACACATATAAAATACAGAATCACCTGCACTGAGAACATTTCTGTTTGACCAGTGTTTTTGCTACTAATTCTTTTCTGATAATGGTATGTACAATATTCTAGTTTCCTGTAGTCAGTGTTAGTAAAGGAGATAAACTCAAGATGACTTAAATCTGAATTTGAAGAGTCTATAATTCACCATATTGAAAATGAGGAATCTACAATACAACCATCAATTGAAAGTGAAATGATTAAAGAGATTTTAAAGAGGAGACAGAAAGACAGTAGTTGACTTTTACATCCCATATTTACTGTTAAATAATTCAATTATTTCCCCTCATCAAACTTAATGGATGGTCCCAAGTAGCAGCAGCAGGCTTGTCACCCTTCCTTTCCCCTTGTATTTTTCAAATGAACCAAATAGAATCTGGTTAAAATTTCTCTTTCTCACTTTAACTTCCAGTGGAAATTTTTACCATTATGGGTGCATTATTAGGTCCCCTGTGAAAATGTGGTATTTCAGTACATGTTTGAATTGAATGGAGAAGGATGAGTTCTTCTGGTGATTGTGTCAATTGTTAGAATGAATGGGTCATGAATTGAATTAGCTAGGAGTAGGATAGTTAATGATGACTAGCTTCCCTTCCTTTGGCATTGTGCCACAAGCAAACGTATTTTTGCTAGATAAACACTAACTTCTGGTGCCTGGAGAACCTTTGCCATTTTTGATGTCTGGAGAGTCTATGCCATTTTTATGGACATTATTATTATTAACAAATAAAAATATAAAATAATAATAATAATAATAATGAATATCATAAATAAGATAAAATTAAAACGTTGTTTAAAATAAATTAAATAAACCAAAAAAATAAATAAAAAGTTCTTCCAGCATGCAACAAAAACTTTTCCTGCCAGAAAACAGACTTTGTACCAAAAGATGCTGAATTCATTCCCTTTGCTAACGACTGTTGGAAGGTCAAGACATCTAGCTCCTCTCTCTGTGACATTGTCATAATTGTAAGAGTTCTTGGATTGCAAAGGAAAATATTTGTCGCAGATTACTTCCATAATGAAAAGAACAAATCACTGCGAGTTCAAACTCAAAGATCAAGGGCAGAAAGAAATAATGAAATCTCAATTTGCAGGTACTATGCCACAAATCACAATGCATGTAGCCAGTCAGAAAAATAACTCACTCACCGATGATGGCTGCGGTAGTCAAATACATAAATTTTGTCTTTTTTTTCTCCCTAATCCGAGAATGCCAACTGCTTTTATCAACCGAACATTTTTTTTTTCATTCATCAACAACTGGGAGAGGATGTACCATATTAGCATATCAAAATACATTTATGGTGACTCCTGCGACTTGTTTCTAATTTGAATATTCCATTTTCGGCATATCATGCAGAACACGTACCCTTTTTTTCAGCAAATAACTTTCTTTTTTGCCACAGTTTCCATTGTAGGATACATGCAACACACTGTCACTTAGTTTGAGAAGGTAATTTGCAGTTTTCTTCACTATAATAATACAAAGTGACTTCTTTTTTTTGACATGCAACCTTAAAATAATTGTCACCAAAAAATACACATGCACTAGTACACTAAATAGATAAATTCTATGATTTTAATTTACAATTTAACTAGTTTTATTGTATTTTCTGTGCATGTTTTTATTCCTGTGAAACATGAGGTTATTTCTGCTGTAATGATGTGAGTGACCCTACATCATTTGCTAACTACTGACGTGTAAAAAAACATTCTATTCAACATAATATTTGGAAAAACCAATGTGCAAAAGAAACCAATCACACTTTTGGTGATAACAATGCAGAAAAAAAATAAAACAGTCACTTTCCCAACATAAAAAAAAACATCTGGAACCATATCACTTGGCAACCACAAAAATAACTATCATCCATATCACTGATAACACAATGTCGGAGAAGGATACACTCCCCCATATCTACAAAATAATTTAAAAAGCAATAACCTTTGGCATCTGGCCCATAAAAAAAATAAGAAAATTGAGTCAAGTAAGCATTTCTCTTTTATCCACTCCAAATCCCTACATACACAGTTGACATGGAACAACAAGACAGCATACTAGCTTCAGTTTCCGTTAAAATTACAGAATTTATGCAAACAGCTTTGAATAGCTGGTTCACAAAATGTGAAGCCCAATTTGCTTTGCATAAAATTACCAGCTCTGAAACTAAATTTTACTACATGCTATCATGCTTATTCCTAGATACTATATCCAAATTACAAACTTCCACACTCTCTTCAAAGGAGTAAAAAGTACTCAAGGAGGCAGTAATTCAGATGCAGGAGAGAAGAAAGCCAGAAATGTTTGCTAATCTTATTTCAAATACAAAAAAAATGGCTTGCAGACCTTCAGATTATCCCTGAGAATTACTTTCTACAGTATTTTAAGTAGGAGTCAATGACAAACTTGTCCACCACTGTTTCATACAAATGCTACAACAAACCATAGCACTAGCTGTCACTGCCGCTCGAAGTCTCATTATCTGAGCTAGGTACACGGGTAGATGAAATAATTTCATTAATAAAAATGAACTTAGTCCAAAATACAATTTCTGTAATTCTGCAGGGAGTGAGGTTTGCTTCCCCTTACTCCATATTATTATTCACTCAAACCCTTCTATGAGAACCAAAAACCCCTACTCTGCAGAGGCCATATCTGCTTTGCTTCCAAATCAAAGACATGCAAGCCATGGTATAAATGGCCATGGTATAAATGTAAAATAAAGCCCAGCTCAAGAATGTCTTCCCCCATTAGATATACTCCACAAGAACCTATAAACAAACAGCTGTCGGAAAACTAAGGGAATCAAAAGTAATAGGTGAGTTAAGGGAATAACTGTCCTTTTGATACATTGTTTTTTTTGCAGGTATGAAGGTTAAACATTGCCACTTTGTTTTAATGAAATTCTTATATATCATAAATATGCTATCTGGATAAGCAGAGCAAGCAAAGTAGGTAGTGTCTACTTAAACTAAAATTATAAAAGTTAATTATAAAATAAACAAAAAATGAAAAATTTCTAATTCATTATCAATTTGTAACTTAGTACACTAAATTCAATGTATAATTCAGTAAATAGTCATTATTTTCATCTTAGGTATAATTTTCCTATGCTTTTCAGACTCAGCATACAATCATATGTCACAATGTCAAGATCCACATACCACTGAATGTTACTACAAACTACATTTAATAATGGATGATAAATTCTGCCTTCACTACAGGTTTCTTGTTATTTACATTGTTTGGACTGTTGTTCTCATCTTTGTTACCATATTCACAACATTTCAGCTGTTGTACTCTTCGGCCTTCTTTAAGTGATTGGAATTTTGAACTGAACCCTTTATTTTGAAACATAGCCCAGTTGATAAAATCATTGGTTGAATCCAGTGGCTTGACCCAAAGAGTTATGAGTTCAATACCTGGCTACAGCTGAGGTGAACAAAAACTTGGAGAGTTGAGTTAAAGGGAGATAACTGATACTGAGACATCTGGAAGAGGTATGGTATGTGGAACTAGAAAAATCTATCCCAGTGTATAAAATAAAGGGTTCAGTTGAAATCTCAATCACCTGATGAAGGCCGGAGCATACAATGGTCAAAACATTGTGAATATGGCAACAAAGATAAGGACAAGAGTCTAAACAATGTAACTAAGTAAATAATTACAATACCTCATCTCAGAAATATAGACAGGTTTCTTGTTGTTTGCCTTTAAGTGAGGAGTGTGTGTATGGGTTCAATATTTAAAAAAAAAAAAACATTTTTTTTATTTTTAATTTAATTTTTTCTTATTTAAAAATAAAGTGAAAACTTTGCAAATTTCTGCAAAATTTCCCTTTCTATGATCAATATAACCTAAATTTCTTTTTCAGAATACTTAAAAAATATATTCATTTTTGTTGTTTACTTTGTTTTGTTTTGTGGCATATCAACCTCAACAGGTTATTTTAATGCTGACAAGATTTTTATTGCTGGTAATATTTTTTTTTCAAAAATGTATTGCTGGTATTAAAACCTATTTTTACACTTTCATAGTGTTTTGACCCCAGTCTGGGGGTTAACTATTTACCAATATCTGGGACCCTAACAGGTGCTACTACCCTAGGTCACCAGCAATTAAGATCAGAGGCCTTGCCACTGCATGTAGTTTATTGTCATACCTAAGATGCAGATGTAGTTTATTATCATACCCTGGATACTTCATTTGGGTGGGGGAGTCTTACCCCTCTGCAGAGGTGCAGTCGGCATATTCTGAAGCCCTTTTGATAGGACACTATAAAGGCTGACCAAGTGCCTACCTGAGCACTCCTTAACAAAAACTTTTTATATGTTATACTATGCTATGTAAGTATTGTAAACCCTCCTTTAGAATGTAGGGCCACAGATTGCTAATAGATTTTTTTACTGGGTAGAGTTGCTTGCCGCACATCTAACAGGTTTTGAATTCAGAGTTGTCTTTCTCTTAGAATCATTTCTAACTAAGAGTACAAAGCCTAGCCTGACATTGTATTTAACCTGGAGGGAGGAAGAGAAGAAATGGATTCATACCATTTCAAGAGTATTTGTATGAAAGTGAACTGAGTGGCCTCAGTTAGAATTTGAACTTTGCACATTAATTCCACTTTCCACATTGACAATCACAATGCTACACACACATATATATAGGAAGACCTAATACAGTTTATAATTTTAAAAAAACAATGATCATAACATTCATCTAGTGATTAGTGGGTTAATGCATCTTTTAATTTAGTTAGCAAAGTGATTTCACCATTTTATATCATTAACTTTACTAATTTTTTTTTTTGTATGAATGATTCAATGTTATATATATATATATATATATATATATATATATATATATATATATATATATACACACATATATATATATATATATATATATATATATATATATATGTATGTAAACAAATATGTGGATATAGATCCGACAGTATGAAGAAAATATGAAAAAACAAAAATCCAAATATACAAGTATGCTGTTTTAATGTTGTTTCAATGTCGATGTCAGACATTTTGGTCTAGTAGACCTTCTTCAGGACATAGTCAGTTATTCTGTTTTGATTAGTCTTATGTCTATCGTCTTTTCATGTTGGATATTGTCTAATTTAAATTATGTTTTAATAACCTAAGGAAATTACCTATATGGCAAAAGATAGTACAGTCAAGTCTAAAAGGCTGACAAAGATGTTAAAAACCAGTTTTAAGTAGGAAAAACAAATAATACATAAACAGAACACCAAAATTATATATATATATATATATATATAAACACACACACGCAGTGGTGGGATTCAGCTGGTTTGCACAGGTTCATGTGAAACTGTTCTTTGAATTTTATGAGTTCAGCAAACCCGTAACCCAAACAAACAAACTGCTAATTTTAGATTGTCTACAAATTGTAGTCACATAATTAGTTCAGGATGTAAATTCAGGTGATTGAATAAAGGTTAATATGCAATTGCAGGGGCATAGCCATGATTGTTCTTGGGGGAGTAATTTCAAAAAAGAAGGTGACTACTATGTTATTCAACATCAGGGCCATCACCTTGTGCCCCATAGCAGGCCATTGAAGTTTTAAAAATTATTTTTGCAATGTAGACTTTATATAAATAATTTTGTACATTTATGTCAAAAAGGAATTTATGATAAATTTGACATGGAATAGTAACAGTTTGTGAGCCTTTTAGCACAACATTGTCCACTATATTTTGTTTCTTGCTACCCATAAGTGTCATTAATCAGGACTGATATTTTTATCAATCCCACACTTAGCTGTTTTCATATTTTACAAATAGATTTTTAGTTAAAACTTTTAATTAATATAAAATTTGTTTAAACTAAACATTTTTTCTATTGAACTTCATATTCAAACATTTTTCTATTGGATTTTAGATCAAAGCTTAGTAATTTATTATTATTATAATTTTAATTTCTTCCTATATAATAATTTCCTAATAGTAACTAGTAATTTTTTCATTTCATTATCAGGAACCTAAAATGAAGAGACAACAAGATTTATTTCACTTTTTTCGAAAAATCCCCAGAAGTGAAAGTTTCAGACAAGAGGCAAATGCAGATGAAACACAGCCAACTTTAGAGCATGATGTTAATGAAAGTTCTGCTCCTGATGTTATAACTAGAGGTGAAACAATTGAAGCATTAGCTGAACAGTATGAGGACTTCAAGGAAAAATATGATAGTATGCTTATTTACAGTGAAAAAATTGGGTGTGATCTATGTGCCAGATTTTATTCTGAATCCATAAACGTGAAAGGAATTCACATATCAATGGAATGTGTCCGCTGCAGTATTGGACCTTCGGGAAGGGATAAAACAATTCAACAAGCATCTCTAAGAAAAAAGATGAATATGCATTTCTCATCAAAGGCTTACAGTATTTGTGTTATGTGCCAACAAGATCATGCTGATGATGCAATTACAAAATGGATAAATTGAATAACAAGTATATAGACTCTACTAATAGCGTTTTCAATACAGTCTACAGTTTAGCAAAGAGAAGTCATCCATTTTCTGATGTTGAAGATGAGATTCAGCTTCAAATGAAAAATAGATTACACTTGGTTGTTGGACTCCATTCTTGAAAAGCTGTGGTGAAAATAGTAGATCATATTGCAAAGGAGATAAGGAAAGAAATATTCACTAAAATTATTGAACAAAAATTAAAGATTTATGTCATTATTGATGAAACTTCAACCATATCCAGTAAACCTACACACGTAAAGAATAGACTATGGAAAAATGAGAGAACTCATTGCTATTGAGTCCAGCTGTTGAGAGAACTCATTCTTAAAATTTTTGAATACCACCACTTTGTGTGTGTGTGTGTACATATGTCCAGGATTTTTTTTTCAAATACCTCCTTTTCGAAGCCATCATACATGACTATGAAAAATTTTTAAAATTAAAAGAAAACAGTTAAATTCAAAACCTTTTATTATTTAAAACATATAATACATAACTTAATTTTTCAAAATTAAATTAATATAAATAATAATTACATTATAAAAAAAATCAATAACATTTATTCACTTTTGTTTATTAGATATTAAATTACATCACTTAGAATCTTCCATAATTTACATTGACTTTCAGTTAGCCTGAAGTATATTTATAAGTGTTCTTAAATTTTTAAATACTGAAGAAATAACATTTTTACTTTTGTGTGTACATATTTGTTGCAAAATAAAATCTTTACAGTTAACTTGATAAAGTCCAATAAAGGACAAGACATATTGGCTAAGATAAGTTTTCATATTGTCTTTCTACAGATATATTTTTAGTTATATCTGAATTTATGCAGTTATTTTCTAAGCCCGACTTAGATGTGGCACAAGGCCGAAATTATGGGGCACCCAGTGAGGACCGAACTCACTACTTAGTTGTAATTGATCTATCAAGACAAGCTTTCTAACCATTACACCATGTCAAGGTGCCCAATCTGAATTTATATATATGGAGAGAGAGTGAAAGTGAGATGGAAAGTGTGGACAAAGGAATCAACACTACATGGTGACAGTTTCCTGCTTCAATGTGATGTTTAAATATCAGACCAATATATGGTGAAAGATGTAATAAACTTTTCTCAGTGTGGAATAGACACCACATTCCCCCCCCCCCCGGATATATTTGAATTTGATTGCCACTGTAACAAAATGGTTATTTGAAATGTAGCACATCTTTTACAATGTGTAACCCTTGATGACTTCAACTTGACTTACAAGAGCAAGTACTCTTAACATCACCTGTCTACCAATCATTTATAAATGTTGGCTTTCAGTGAAAAGAAGTGGTAAGAGCTGACACTGCAGTAGCATTGGTATAGAGAATCTATAACAGTAACTAAAACTTCCAGTGTTGACTTCAGGTTTATATATTGATTAAAAAAGTTAGAAAAAAAGTAATTTGATGAACTTTGATCTCGTTATCTAATCTTTTAGTCAAGTCTCTATCAACCAGAAAGTATTTTGTAATTGAGCAGTGTATCCTAAACACAATTGACCTATATTAAAGAGGAATAGAGAAGCATTTTCTCTTGGGGAGGTTTACCTGATAAACTAACAACAGCACCAAAACACCTTACCTTTTATATTTACCTGAGAGACTACGCTTTGCATACACTTAAGTCATCAAAGCTCTCTACAGACCCAGGCTTATGGCCATATCATGATGAAACACCGATTCTCATATGATCATTGAGGTTAAGCAACATTGAGACTGGTCAGTACCTAGATGGGTGACTGTTTGGGAATACTAGATACTGTAAACTTGGATCTGTGGGTGGTGTAATGGATAATGTTTCAGATTTGAAAATTGGCTCTCTGATTTCCAATTTCAGTCATATTTTATATTCACTTACATGCAAATATCCTTGGGAAAAGTATGAATCCACCTCTTCTCCCTCCAGTTAAAGGTTAATTAATAGAATTTGTATCAGTAAATCATTATTATCACCAAAAATTTCTTACACTCTAAAAATGTTTAGTTTTAAAAAACCTGTAAAATGTTGATAAATTGAAAAAAAGAAATCAATCCATCTACAGATTCATTATGTTACTACAGATGGTGTCAAAATTAGTCAAGTGTTGTCTAAATATCTTAGATGAAGTATTGTCATTATTTATTTATTGATAGTGTGGTGAAGGCAACCATAATTGTCTCCCCCTTGAATTACTTGTCTATGAAAGAAATGGAAGAACCTCACTTATGGGCATTAGTCAAATTGCATTAAATAATGCTTCACAAGAAACTTAATTGTTTGTCTGTTTTTGTTTACAGATAGCATAATTGTTATCCTCATAGAAAATGAAATGGATGAGCCAAATTCAAATTCCGGTGTAGTATATTGCTTTACTTTTGCACTAATGCCTTTGGGGAAGGTATGGAAACTTATCTTCTTTTACCAGCTATGGGATAAAAAATAGGATGGATTGAAAACTTGAATGGCAGCCAGTATAGGAAAGATCTTCTTTGTACCGTGTCCCTTCAGAACATGGGTGATCATAGCTCTCTACAACTTCTTACACTTCATAGCTCTTAGTAAGGCTTCTCTCTTCATTATTCCTTTCCCTCCCTGTTCTGTCATCAACACAAGCTTGTTAAATAGCTTACTCACTACTTTCCTCTGTCCTTCCTGTCTTCAGTATGTCCTGTGAGCATCAAATTCTTCAAGCCTTCTTTCCTCATTATCTGTTCTATAAATTTCAACTCTTTCTGATTCTTATTATAAGTGTCCTTTTTGTTTTCATTATCCTTAAAACTTCCTCGTTACTCACATCTTCAGTCCATGGTATTCTCAGTATCCTTCTGTAGAATCAAATTTCTGTTATTTCAAGTCTCCTTCACTAGCATATAGTTGGAATGATATTACATAGCAGTTCAGTACTTGTTTCTTTGTTTATAATGACATTTCCTGTTTCATAATACTTTGCTTAGCTTTTGGAAGGAATCTTTTGCTATTCCTATACACCTTCAGATTTTGGTGTCATGTTTTCCATCATCTGATAAAACACTGCCCAGATATTTAAATTTCTACATTTGCTTGATTTTAGCATCTTCAATTCATAGCTCACATATTAGACTGTTCCTCTTGCTGACAATCATACATTCTGTCTTCTTGAGATTAATGTTTAGTCCTCTCTTTTCACTTTCTTTTACTACCTACTCTAAGAGTTCCTGCATTTTCCTTTCTGTGTCATCTACATATCTTATGTTGTTAAGAGTGCAAACAATAATAATAAATCCTGGTAGGACTTCTAGTCCTTTCAAGATCATCTTACTGTAAAGGTTGAATAAATCTGGTGAGAAGATACATCCTTATCTTGACCATTTAAACCAGAATAATCCAGAAATAATGCTGGCCTCAAACTGCCGACATATGGATAGAAAATGTATTCAGTAAATATATAAAAATAGAAAGGGGTGTAAAACAAGAATGCATCTTCTTACTGGTGTTATTCAATCTATGCAGTGAAGCAATTCTGAGAGAATTAGAAGTCGTGCCAGGATTAATTACTGACAGCTAAAACATTAGATATGCTGATGACACATTTTTGATAATAAACATAGAAAGGAATCTACAGAAACTCTTACAGTAGGTAGTAAAGAAAAGCAAGAAGAAAAGACTAAACATCGCATGTAAGAAGAGAGAATGTATGATTGTCAGCAAAAGAAACAATCCAACATGCAAATTACAAATTGAAGACACCAAAATCAAACAAGTACAAAGATTTAAATATCTGGGAAGTGTTTTAACAGGAGACAGAAAGTGCAATACTAAAATCTGAAGGCATTTTGGGATAGCAAAAGATGCTTTCCAAAAGCTAAGCAAAATATTAAGAAACAAGAAAATTTCATTAAAAACAAGGAAAAGAGTACTAAATTGTTGTGTAATATCAGTCCTCCTATATGGCAGTGAATGCTGGTCAATCTTGTTGCAGATAAAAAGACTTGAAACGACAGAAATGTGATTCTACAGAGAATACGATGAACTGAACATGTGAGCAACGGTGATGTTTTAGAGAAAATGGAATCAAAATGGCCACTTATATATAACATTAGAAAGAGAGTTGTAATTTCTTGTGTATATCATGAGGAAAGAGGGCTTTGAAAATTTGACACTGACAGGATATATTAAAGGCAAGAGGGAAACCACCCATAATGTACCTCACAAGCTTGTGTAAATACTTGGCAGAATAGGGTTTAGAAGAGATACCCCCCCCAAAATCTACTATGAGTTACAAAGGACAAGAGGTTGTGGAGAGCCATAATCACTCTTGCCCTGAAGGAACATGGCACATATAAGAAGATGTTGTAAAAGACATAATAGTTTTAAATTATCTAATTTATTATTTTTTATAGGAAGCATGCCATTTATTTTTTACAAGTTTTGCCTTCATTTTATATTTTGTCCCTTTTCATTATGACACTCAAGTTGTTTTTATATTCTTTAATAATTCCTTTTCTTTCAGGCTGTAGGTAAACATGGCCCTCCACAATTTCCTGTGTTACCCTACGATTTTTTATTCTCTGTCTTTGCTACAAAACCAAAACATTAACCTAAAATTTTGAGTCATGTTCTTAAAAAGCTTTGTCAGATCGAGACTGTCATATGGATATCATGCAGGGCACTAAACTTGTCCAGAAATATTAAATTGTCAGCTGCCTACAACCACTACAATCAGATCAATGATTAAAAATGACTGAGTGAATAAAGCCTTTGAACCTTATGGACAGGTATTAGAGAATCAGAAAACACTGTAACAAATAGAAACCACATCACTTGAAGACATCAAGCAATAAGTGAAATGTCTAGCACATGTAACTTGACAAGAAAATAATTTGACTTGATTGATATGATTTGCTTGTTTAACAGCATATTAACCCCTTATGGCTCATTTAATGCCAAAATTTAATTTTCTTGGGAACTTTGAAGTAATAAAAATATGGTATGTTATTCTGCTTTCACAAATGAATACATGATACTCAGCTTTTGTGCATATACATGGTTTTTTGTGTAGACATGATTACTCAAGGTGGTGATATGTGTTTTATATTGTGGTTTTGTTGAAGTTATATTTTGGAGTACAGTTTGATTGAAGAAATTGTAGGATATTATATAAATTAATGTCATGAAAGAGTTCTTTTATGTTGGTTGTTTCAGTGAATTTGTTTATCAGCATATCAATCTCTGGGTTATTTAATGCCGAAATCTAAGTATTTTTAACACAATTTTATGGTTTCAATTGAATATATTTTGAACACAATTGTATGTCTTCAACTACAGATAAAATGTATTGTTAGTCATTTTACTATAAAATTTATTGTTGGTAATTCTACTATAAAATTTATTGCTGGGTATTTTGCTTTAAAATTGTATTGTTGGTAATATTACTAGAAATAGGTATTGTTGGTAATTTTTTTTATATAAAAATGTATTGCTGGTATTTTTACCATAAACATGTATTACTGGTATTTTTGCTATAAAAATGTATTTTTATACATTCATAGTATTTTGGGTTTTTTTTGGGGGGGGGAGTTTACTTCTTAGCTGGGATCCTAACAAGTGCTACTATCTTGGGTCAGAGTGGACCTGGAAACAACAATTAAGTGGTGGTTCCACACCCTTCAAAACCTCCAATCTCCCAATCAGCAGCCTTGCTGCTGGATGTAGTTGATAAGAAAATAATGATATAATCAAGATGTTAACATTGCACATTATTTCAAACAAAAAGTTAGGAAGGAAATCCCCATCACTAATGGAAAGAGTAATAACAGTAGACTTGAGAAACCTATTTTCCTGTGAAATTATTTTAATAGAAAGATTTTTAAAATTTTAACTGAAAGTTGTACTGGATGTTCAGTCAATGAATGATGAATGTTTCCATATAAGGAAACAGCCAAGATTACCATTACAATTTATGTAATAACAAAATTCAGGCTACAATTATAAACAAATTTATTTGACTTATATTTATATTTATTCAATATTGGCATCTTAACAGCTGTATAATCTTTTTACATAAACTATAAATAGGAGATATCAGAATCAAGCAAGTATGAAAATTTAAATATCTAGATAATGTTTTAACAGTGAACGGCAAATGTGGCATTGAAATGTAAAGGTGTATTGAAACAGTGAAAGATACCCTCCAAAAGTTAAGCAAAGTATTAAGAAACAGGAAAATTTCATTAGAAACAAAGAAAAGAATGCTGAACTCTTATGTAATATTGGTCTTCTTACATAGTAGCGAATGCTGGACAATCTTATCACAGATAAAAAGGCAACAGAAATGTAGTTCTACAGAAAGATGCTGAGAGTACCATGAACTGAAATTGTAAGCAATGACAAAGTTTTATGAAAAAAGGAAACTTATCTTTAGAATTAGAAAGAGATAGTTGACATTTCTAGGATAATGATGAAAGAAGATTTTGAAAATTTGACACACATGGGACATAATGAAGGTAAGAGGGGCAGAAGAAATCATACTTGTTATAAAAACCAGGTTGTGTGTGTGTGTGTCTGTATGTTTATATATTGGATCGAATTTTCTACATTTTTCAACTGATTTCAACAAAACTTCACAGGACTATGTAAAATTACCTTGCAGTGGTTCTGACAGCACTAAAAATTGGAAAAAACACAATTGTTTTTGCATGAAATCAATTTGAAAACATGATTAAGAGGCATCACTGTCATGAGAATGAAAGGGGGACAACTCATATAGAGTTATACTTATTATAAAACCCAGGTTGTGTGTGTTCATTTATATATGGGATCGGATTTCCTACATTTTTCAACAAAACTTCACTTTTTTTTTGGCAGGTAGTATTTCTTATTGTCTTGCACACTTTTTTCTTTATTTTTACATTCAGAAAGCTTTAAAAATTCCATTTACAAGGCAACTGCTTATAATAAAATTCTATTCAATCGGTAGACTCATAACGATTGAAAACAATGTTTTTGTTTGAGTTTGACCAATTCATAAAAAAAAAACAAAAAAAAATCTAATTAAGACATGCGTGTCCATCAACCTTAAACAATAATCTTTGTCAATTTTATTTTTCAGTCTTTATGATGGTCGATACTTGATCTATCTCTTACTGTTACATCCCCGGCAACGCCGGGCTCTACTGCTAGTCAGTTAATATAGAACAGGTACCAATAAACAGATCTATCTTTCTTCTTTTCTATTTGTTTCTCTATAACCCATATCTACTAAGAAAATTGGATACGATTAAATAATAACTTAAAGGTTAAGGATGGTCCTCTGTTTTAACCTGAAAAATGCCAGGTCATCATTCAAGCAAATCTTTTTGTTGAACAGAAAGCATTTATACTTATTCAGCATTTTTATATCCTGATTTCTCCATTTATATTCTTTTCAATGTCAGTCAGCCATTGTGTTGAAAATAAGCACAAAATTTGTAAAAAAAATTGACACAGTGTACAGCAATGCAGTTTTTATAGGTCATTAATGAAACAATGTTTGATTTATGAGTGATACCTTAAGATATTAAACTAATATAATTGGCTAATTGCCCAACTAAAATTAGATCAAATGATGTAAAATTAACCAATAAAAGTTACTGATCTTTTAAGCTGATTAATAGAGCTTAAGCTTTAAAAAAAAAAAAAAAAAAAAAAAAGTAAAATCTTAAAAGATTTCTAAAGATTCTAATGATTTTTAAGCAAAGATCATTGAATATTAATTAAAAGAAAAAAACTTGTAGTTCCAACAAATGATTTATTTTTATGGAAATATTTCGACTAGCAGTTGCCAGTATTAGTCACTCCTTAATTTGAGTAAAAACAGTGCAAAGAAGCTCAAAATGCTTAAGAATTCAAATCAAGGAAAACAAACCGAGTTGATGACGTTTACAATAAAATTGCAAGTTGATGCATAAAAAAAGGATTTGTTTTTTACTCTATAAATTGCCTTTTTTTTTGCCTTCCCTCTTTTATATTTTTGTCATATCATATTTTTCTTTGGAGCAGAGATGTCCAGCTCTATGCCTCAACTTGCTATTATGGGAACAAGTTGCTCCTGTTAACACTATGACATTAAATACTTAACATCAACTGGCCTCTTGATATTACTAATTAGACCCAGGAGGACTGACAACATGCAGCATGGTCTGATGAGTCGGGGTACCTGTTGTTTTAGGCTGATGGTACTGTTTGAGTGTGGGATCCCAGCTGTTAACAAGACACCCTGTAGGCTAGTGATTGTTCCATTATGATGTAGGATATGCTCTCATAGTTGGGTTCACTGCTCAGCCTAAACATATCATTGACCAATGACTGCTACGTTTCATTGATTCATAACCATTTGCCCTCCCATTCATCGACTCATGTACCCCAAGAATGAAGGGGATTTCCAGCAAGATAATACAAAGTGTTATCAATTTCCCAGGATGCCCAGAAATGGTCAGAGGAGCATTCTGGAGACTTTTGACAAATGGTGCAGCCATTATGATATGGGCCCAGTTGAACTTTAATGGGTCATGTTTCAGATGTCTGTTTGCACAAAAGATCCTAGTCTTATAAATCTCGGGGAGCTGTGGACAGCTATTGAGACATGATGACTCAACATCCTGTTGAATCAATGCCATGAAGATTTACTGCACTTTGCCAAGCAAAACAGGACAATACAGATATTTGGCGCTAAAAGCATGATTTTTGGCACATCAGTATATTGTAGCACAAATGATTAGGCATCAAACATTATTAATATACCTTATTGGATTCAGAAGCATAAAGCATTAAAAGAAAACAGATTCTATTAAAGTCAGGAAAAATACTTTTCTGCAATTTTAAAAGTTTTCCTTTTTTGTCAAACATTATCATTCTCCTCCTCTGGCAATACTACCATGCAATTATCATACAGAGACATTAGTCACTATTATTCATATTAGTACAAGAACTTTTACTCCTTTGAACTTAGTTGTGCATGTAAACATATTGTACAAAAAAAAAAAAAAAGAAAATATGTACTTTATTTTTACTTGATAAACCAAATCAAACTTTTTGCCACTCTAGAATCTTCAAACCAAGTTCAAACGACAAATGAGGTGACTTACATTTACTTAGCATCAATACCTTTGGAAAAGGTAATGAATTCATGTCCCTGAACTTTATTCCATCACCAGTTATCTTAACAAAAATGTCTTATCTATGGCATGTTACAATAGATAACAGATGCAAGAGTGAATGAGTGAGTACTTATGAAAACCACTCTTGTAACTACTGTTCATGTAATAATAACTATAAAAAGATGTTATACCAATTATCAATCTTGACAAGGTCCAACATAAATCTAAATAGGTATTACAAAGCATAATTAATTGATTCATTTTCTATGGCTTATCAATCCTTTGCAGGTTGTTTAAAGCCAGAAAATATTTTTAGATTGTAAGAATTTTTCTTTTTTGGAAATGATAATAATAGTTTAGGGATAGAAGTTTTAATAATTAACCCATAATTGGGGAGAGAAGATGCAGACTCATACCTTTCCCAAGGGTATCTGCATGTAAGTGAATATAATGAACCCAACAGGAATTGGAACTCAGCTCTCTGATTAACAATTCTACACCACCTGCACATCCAAGCTTACAGCACCTGGTATTCCCAAGTGGTCACCCATCTAGGTACTGAACTGGATCAATGTTGCTTAATTTTGGTGATTGTATGGTAACCGGCATGTCAAAGTTTTGTGGCCATAAGCCTACAAAGCATAAGACATGTATACTGGCATATTTTGTAAAGCAAAAGCTAATTTAAAGGCATATATTGATACAACACTTACAAGAATCAATGTCACTATGACCTAACAAATACCTACTTCTATAAAAAAAAAAAAAAAGATATCTAATTAATGCTGCTTTTAAATATAGCTTTCTTTATAGAAAACCACCAATGAATGGATGAATAAGTTCTGTGTATGAACTGTACTGTTTTAGGCCAGTATCTAGAACGTGTGTTATAAAGCCAGGTAAAATATTATTCAGAATTTAAAAGCATAAAGAAGTATTCATTATTAATGCCAAAGCAACATTTGCCATGAAATGTACAGTCATCAATCTATACATAGTGAGATTTATTATTAAGCAAGCTTCTTAATGCATTAATTATATCAGGAAAAAAATGGTTTGAAAATCAGGATTATACAAGTTGAAATAATAATTACTTGATAATAGCAAGCCATTTCAGGAATACGTCCTCTTATTCTATGTTCCATGTTCCTTCAGGACATAGGCAATCATGGCTCCCCAAAATCTCCTGTCCCTTGTAGCTCTTAATAAACATTGTCTTTTTGTTATTTCGCCGAAACCTTGTTCTGATATCCATTTACTCAAGCTAAGTAAATTATGTGTTGTTTTTCCTTATCTCTCTTGCCTTCAATCTGTTCTGTGAATATAAGATTTTCTAATCCCTCTTTCCTCATTATGTGCCTTAGAAATTTCAACTGCCTCTTCCCGATGTGAAGTATAAGTTTCCTTTTTGTTTCCATTTTCTCTAAAACTTTGTCGTCGCTCATTTGTTCAGTCGATGGTATCCTCAAGATCTTACTGTGAAAGCACATCTCTGCTGCCTCTTCTCTTCATCTGTGAGAATATTGTCCAACATTCACAACCATACAGGACGACTGATAGTACGTAATGAAATACATCTACAAATGTTAAAAAGAAGATATTTGTAATATAAACCCTGACTGTTTATAAAATACTTGAACATTAAGCCCTCAAAAAAACTTATAGTTCAGTTAAAAAATGAGATGACAAAAAATAATTACCTCCATTCTTCACTCTTCTTTCCATCTCTCTTTTGCCTTCATCTTTCACTCCTCTCTCTCTTGCTTCCATCCTTGCTCTTCTTTCCATCTCTCTTTTTGCCTTCATCTTTCCTCTCTCTCTCTTGCTTCCATCCTTTCTTCTTTCCATCTCTCTTTTGCCTTCATCTTTCCTCCTCTCTCTCTTGCTTCCATCCTTCGCTCTTCTTTCCATCTCTTTTGCCTTCATCTTTCCTCCCTCTCTCTTGCTTCCATCCTTCGCTCTTCTTTCCATCTCTCTTTTGCCTTCATCTTTCACTCCTCTCTCTCTTGCTTCCATCCTTCGCTCTTCTTTCCATCTCTCTTTTGCCTTCATCTTTCACTCCTCTCTCTCTTGCTTCCATCCTTCGCTCTTCTTTCCATCTCTCTTTTGCCTTCATCTTTCACTCCTCTCTCTCTTGCTTCCATCCTTCGCTCTTCTTTCCATCTCTCTTTTGCCTTCATCTTTCCTCCTCTCTCTTGCTTCCATCCTTGCTCTTCTTTCCATCTCTCTTTTGCCTTCATCTTTCCTCCCTCTCTCTTGCTTCCATCCTTCGCTCTTCTTTCCATCTCTCTTTTGCCTTCATCTTTCCTCCTCTCTCGCTTCCATCCTTAGCTCTTCTTTCCATCTCTCTTTGCCTTCATCTTTCCTCCTCTCTCTTGCTTCCATCCTTCGCTCTTCTTTCCATCTCTCTTTTGCCTTCATCTTTCCTCCTCTCTCTCTTGCTTCCATCCTTCGCTCTTCTTTCCATCTCTTTTTGCCTTCATCTTTCCTCTCTCTCTTGCTTCCATCCTTCGCTCTTCTTTCCATCTCTCTTTTGCCTTCATCTTTCCTCCTCTCTCTTGCTTCCATCCTTCGCTCTTCTTTCCATCTTTCTTTTTTGCCTTCATCTTTCCTCCTCTCTTTCTTGCTTCCATCCTTCGCTCTTCTTTCCATCTCTTTTGCCTTCATCTTTCACTCCTCTCTTTCTTGCTTCCATCCTTCGCTCTTCTTTCCATCTCTCTTTTGCCTTCATCTTTCACTCCTCTCTCTCTTGCTTCCATCCTTCGCTCTTCTTTCCATCTCTCTTTTGCCTTCATCTTTCACTCCTCTCTCTCTTGCTTCCATCATTCGCTCTACTTTCCATCTCTCTTTTGCCTTCATCTTTCCTCCTCTCTTTCTTGCTTCCATCCTTAGCTCTTCTTTCCATCTCTCTTTTTTTCATCTTTCCTCCTCTCTCTCTTTTCTTCTTTCCATCTCTCTTTTGCCTTCATCTTTCACTCCTCTCTCTCTTGCTTCCATCCTTCGCTCTTCTTTCCATCTCTCTTTTGCCTTCATCTTTCCTCCTCTCTCTTGCTTCCATCCTTCGCTCTTCTTTCCATCTCTTTTGCCTTCATCTTTTCCTCTCTCTCTTCATCTTTCCATCTCTCTTTTGCCTTCATCTTTCCTCCTCTCTCTTGCTTCCATCCTTCGCTCTACTTTCCATCTCTTTTGCCTTCATCTTTCCTCCTCTCTCTTGCTTCCATCCTTCTCTTCTTTCCATCTCTCTTTTGCCTTCATCTTTCACTCCTCTCTCTCTTGCTTCCATCCTTCGCTCTTCTTTCCATCTCTCTTTTGCCTTCATCTTTCACTCCTCTCTCTCTTGCTTCCATCCTTCGCTCTTCTTTCCATCTCTTTTTTGCCTTCATCTTTCCTCCTCTCTCTTGCTTCCATCCTTCGCTCTTCTTTCCATCTCTCTTTTGCCTTCATCTTTCACTCCTCTCTCTCTTGCTTCCATCCTTCGCTCTTCTTTCCATCTCTCTTTTGCCTTCATCTTTCACTCCTCTCGCTCTTGCTTCCATCCTTTTCTCTTCTTTCTCTTGCCTCTTTCTTTTGCTTCTCTCTCTCTAATTATTTTTTAAAAATATGATTCCTTATAATTAGGCTCTACTTTTGTATTGAGCACTGTTTTTTAAAAACAAAAACAAAAATACTAAAGAACTTCGGATTACAGTGTAACCCGGATATAATAGAGTTGTCGTGACCGGAGAAGAAGTCTCTTATATCCGGGTTTGGTCTATTTTGTTTAGGTAAGTATGAGCTCTAATTTGGGACCAGAGAAAATCTCTCTTATATCCGGGTAACACTGTATTTACCTAATGTGTTCTTTCCTATTTTTCTATATATTTACACACACACACACATATATTATATATATATATATTTAAATAAATACACAAACATGTCAAATATTATGGGAAAGGTGCATAGCATCATGGAGGACTGTATTGATTTTCTATCCAGAACAGCATCATTTTGATGTAAAATGAGCATGGAAAGTTCTCTGTGTTGCAATTACAGATTTTCCAGACTTATAAAAATCATTTCAACAGCAAAAGCATGGTGTGTACCAATCCAAGAAAAGATGATAACTGATGGTATCTAAAAAAAATGATAGACATTAGCTAGATGAAGACACCATTGCTACTTGCCTATTTTCCTGAGCACCGCAAAAGTGACAGTTTAAAATGTGAGAGGCATTTCTGGCACACCCTATATATATATGTAGTAAAGGTAATAAATCAGTTGGTATATAATCTAAGTGAATCCTAGTAATCTAAAATATTAAAACTGATTCACAAAAAGAGCTCAATGTATTTATTACAGAGCAAATAAATAGTAGTACAAAATGAAATCCAAAATTACTTCATAATTAGATGAGATAATTTTGGATTTCATTGTGTATTTTATATATCTCCAAATGTAATGAGAACGGAAATAATATACAAAAGAGGGCTCAATACCAAGAGTAAAAGCAATAATTATAAAAAAAAATTATATATATATATATATATATATATATATATATATATATATATATATATATATATGCGTGTGCAAATACATTTATAAAATAGGAAAGAACTGTTAGATTGATGATCCAAAGTTCTTTAGTATTTTTGTTTTTATTTTAAAAAACAGAGCTCGATACACAAGTAGAGCCTAGATTATAATTATTTTTTTATTTAAAAATATCATTCCATCGCTACACAGGAATTACCATATTTTAAAAACAGAAGCTAAAACTTCCAATTCAATTATAGAAATTAAATTAAAAGTACCTATTTCTGTTTCATTATATATATATATATATATATAAAAATATATATATATATATATATATATATATATATATATATAAAATCATTAATATATATATATATAAAAAATTATATATATATATATATATATATATATATATATATATATATATATATATATATATATAAATAAAATCATTATCAATAATATGTTTTTGTTTCAGATGTTACAATGGATGAAACAAGTGCTGGAATTCTGGCAATCTTGAGGTATTATTTCACACTGAATATCAAACCTGAAGAAGCTAAAAGGAAATGAAACATTTCTGACCACATTTCACAAAACTGGTTTAAGTATTTTAAGAATGGCAATTATTTCCTTGAAATAAAGAAGTGGACAACAATCAGTTGTTGATTATAATGGATAGGAGAAGAAAACCTGACTAGTATGAAAAATATCAGAAGAGCTTGGATCATTGAAAAGATAACCTATGCAGAGCATTACATAAATGTTATATAAAAAAAGTATTATATAAAAACAAAAATATTTTGATAAACCTCAGCAGAAATTACCAACTACTTTTTGTATGTTCCTATCTCTGAAAGACATGGATGATCACAGCTCTATACTTCATAGCTCTTAGCAATGTTTATCTTTAAACAATCTTTCCTCATCTATGTTCTACTATCCATTTACACAAAATTTTTAGGGCAGTTACTCAGTTTTCCTCTGTTCCTCTTGTCTTCAGTCTGCCTTGTGAATGTCAAATTTTCCAGATTTTCTTTTCTCATTATTCTTCTTCTATGTTGTGCATCCTTCTTGGACATAGGCAATCATAGCTCTCCACAACTGTCTATCTTAGGTGGCTCTTAGCAGTTTTTCCCCTTTTTGCTAAGGCTCCACCTCCCTATTCCGTCATCTATTCACACAAGCGCATCAGTGCCTTTACCTATCTCTCTTGCCTTCAACACGACCTGTGAGAGTTAAATTTCCAAGCACTCCTTCATTATGTGTCTAAGCAATTTTCAAAAATTTCAACTCTTTCTGATTTTATGTACACTTGTCCTTTTTGTTTCCATCCTCTTTAAAACTTTGTCATTGTTTACATGATCCATCCATGATATTCTGAGTATCTTACTGTAGAACCACATCTCTGTTGCTTCAAGTCTTCAAGGAAATTGTTCAGCACTCACTGCTATATATGAGGATTACATGACTCCTATATGGGCTGAAGACTGCACTCAAGCATGAAACCAGCTGTTGCTGCCCAGTGTCCACTTTTATATATATATATATATATATATATATATGTAATTATTTTCTTTTTTAAAAATATGAATCCATTGCAACACAGAAATTTCTATGTTTCAAAACTGAAACTAAAGTTGTCAATTTGATTATAAAAATTAAACTTAAAATCCAAAGTTTTGTTCCATTATCAAGCAATGCTGGGAATAACTTTCTAAGAAATTTATTTAATTTATAAGTACAATCTTAACATTTTGAGTTGTTATGGTTAATGAAAATTCAATCTATTTTGATTGAGGGTGGTAGGGTTTTAATTTCCCTAGACAACTTATGTATCAAATATATGTTACTTACAAAGTTAGGTTAAGTTTAAGTGGGGTGGCAGTGCCTGTTCACAAAAACAGACATCCGTTATTCAGCATGTCATCTGGGTTTTCAATGACAAAAAAATTTGGGCATTTTTATTTATCTACTTAATTCATATTTTTATACACAAAGATTTTCTAAAAGGGCCATCTAAATATCAGTAAGTCATATTTTTAATATTTAAATTTTATTCCTACAGATTTAAGGTACCATTCCTCCTTCTAATAACTAATAGACTATACAGTATTTTTACAAATAAATATATTAGAATTTAATTTTGTAGTTAAAAAATTATTAATTATTGATCAAGTATAAATATGTATGTTTCATCTCTTTTCTTTTTTATTTTTTTTGTTAGTTATTATTTAAGGAAAATATTTGACAGTGCCTACAAAAAATAGCTATTTCATTTCTTTGATTTAGTAAATTCTTATTTTTCAGAAACTTAATAATGTATAATTTTTCATGTATGCACAAAGGACATGGATCATTTAATGACCTACAAGCTCTAGCCTTTCTTATTAATTTCCATTTTACTGTTGGTGTTTTATTGGTTTCTTTTAAGTCTTTTATATATATATATATTAATAAATGTGTATGTAGAAATGAATCAGATAAGCAGAAGAGGAGACACTGACTTGGATGCATCTGGTGTAAAAGGAATAATCAGTTTCTCTCTTGAAGTGTTTGCTGACCAGTTGATACCTTCTCCAACAAGATTTGTCCTCTTTCATAATTGGCTGTTTGGAAAGGCAGGTGGCCCTGTTGCCAAGATTTGAATAGGGATTGTGGTACTGATTTGCATGGAAACAGTAAGGTTTGGTCATTGACCGATCACAGCTGATCTGTGGTTGGGACCAAGTGTACTTAAGACTTGCATTTTTTTGAGTGAAGTGGCAGTTGACCAGCTGTGTTTTCAGTGTAAAGTACAAAATCTTGGCTGCTGATATTATCCATGGATATCTTTTCTCTTGACTTTTGCTTTCAAATAACATGGAGGGGGACAGTCTCCGCCAGGTCTACCAGATGCATATGGAGGGAGCTGGTCAGATGCTCAGCCAAAATGATACTCAACAATCATGGGACGAAAGTTTAGTTCTTAGATGCATACATTAAATAAGTCTTTAGTTCTTAGATGCATACATTAAATAAGTCTATAGTTCTTAGATGCATACATTAAATGTCTTTAGTTCTTAGATGCATACATTAAATAAGCATTAGAGTAAAGGCCTGTTAGAAATGTAAAATATTTATGATACATTCTATATATAATAATAATAATAATAATAATCATACAGCAGTGTAATGTGTACATTAAATAAGCTTTGAAGTAAAGGTCCATAAAAATAGCATACTTTTGAAACACTCTAATATTTGTTAATCTTGACTATTTTTTTTTCTCACAGTGAGTTCATGTTAGTTTTGGTTAGACTGTAATATTATATGTTTATGTATAAATATTTTGAAATGTATGAATTAATTGTAATAGTCTGTTGGCTGGTTGCCAGGTTTAGAGTCTTACAATTAAGTACCATTGCTGTCATTCATAATCCATGTATACAGCTCAAAGTAAACAATAAATATGATTGTACTTTTGTCATCTTTTACAAACATACAAGCAAGATAATAATTTTAATTTTAGGCTTCCTATACTATATTTGAAAATTTGAATGTCTAGGAAATGTTTAACAGAGGATGGAAAATATGACACAAGAATCCAAAGATATACTAAAATAGCAAAAGTAGCCTTCCAGAAGTTAAGTAAAGAATTACGAAATGGGAAAATTTTGTTAGAAACAAAGAAAAGAGTTCTCAGCCACTGTGTAATGACAGTTCTCCTATATGGCAGGAAATGCTGAACAACTTTCTCACAAATGGAAAGGATACTTGAGGCAAATGAGATGTGGTTCTACAGAAGGATGCTAAGAATACCATAGACAGAACATGTGAGCAACAAAGAGGTTTTAAGGAAAATAGGAATGAAAAGGACACTTGCACTCAGAATCAAATAATATTTTAAATTTATATCACACATAAGGAAAAAAGGCTTGGAGAATTTGAAACTCACAAGTCATATTGAAATCAAGAGTGGCAGAAGGAAACAGTGAGTAACCTATTTATTTTGTGTAAATGGATGGCAGAGCAGGTAGTGAGAAATATAGTGAAAAGAGAAACCTTACTAAGAGCTACAAAGGATAGGAAATCGTGGAGAGCCATGATCAACCTACTAAACAAGCTTGTGTAAATGGATGGCAGAACAGGAAGTGGGACGAATAGTGAAAATATAAACCATACTAAGAGCTACAATGGATATGACATTGTGGAGAGTTATGATCAACCATGTACTGAAGGGACATGTCACATAGTAGAAAAGAGTAGAATTTGTTCTGCACTGAAAAAGCTATATCATTTCACTTTCAATTTGAGAATAGTAACTTTCAAAATGGAATGATTTATTTTGAGTAAAAAGAAAAAGGTAAATTAACCAATCAAATTTGTATTTTTTTTATAGATTTAAATTTTAAAGTAAAATTGTTTTTAAAAACTGTATTTAATTTGATAAAACACTTGATTATTTACCTAAGGATTTTTAAATATAATGAAATACTTTACTTTACCCAAAATTTGATGAATTTAAATTTGTATGAACTGAAAGTAAAACTTGCAAAGTTTGTGGAGGAACTCCTTGCATTTCAAGGTCAGAACTTGCCAATCCTCTTCCTGGATGAAACAAATTTCAGTATCCATATTTCATGGAGTGAAGGAGGATCTCAAAGAGGTACAATGTGTAGCAGCATTAAAAGGTGCCAACATACATATAATAGGCTGTATCAGCAACTTGGGCCTAATTTACAGTGAAGTCAGGTGGAGACTGTACACAAGTAATGTAGCATGTGATTTTGTTAAAAAGGCCTCTCCATGTAGTCAAGGAAAAGTACAGTTAAGGTGCCGTTCTTGTCATTGACAATTCACCTTACCACCCAAAAATTGAATCTGTCATAAATGAGGAGGAATTTTCCAATGATCAAATTTTGAGACTAGCACCTTACATCCCCATGCTCAATCCGATTGAGAATGTTTAGTCAATTTCCAAAGCTGAAGAGGAAATTGGCTGAAAATACTCAAGAAATTCTAATGAGAGAAGGGTTGACCTTGAGCTTCAAAGAGCTCCAGACCCTAGACAATTATATAAATGCTACACTGGCAATGTGCTCAAATTTCAATGCAGGCATCCAAGGCAAAATAAATCTGAAAGACATGACATTTTAATAAACATGCTTTATTTATAATGAAGATTCAATCATTTTGTTCTATAGAATATTTTTTATATTTTCTATTCATTTGGTTCAAATGTTACTATTTTCAAATTTAAAGTTTGTGTTCCATGTTGAAAGCTACTATTCTCAAATTGAATGTGACTATTTCATTTTGGGAGTTACTATTCTCCAATTGAAAGTGAAAAGATATAGTCCATAACTGAAACAAACTTTTGACTATAACATTAAATATCAAGTATACAGTTATTTTGGTTTTGTATTTTCTAGATGCCGCATTATGACTTAATTTTAGAGGCCTCAGTTTAAAATAATAATTAACAGGGCTAGTCTGGTTGACCAGCCAGCAATTGGCATGGCTTAATAGTTAGCAAGGGTAGTCTGCTTGATCATTACTACTGAATGAGATTGATCCTCACTAGGTGCTTCATACAAAAATTCAACATTAAATAACCCAACAAAGATTGGCATGTTGTAAACTCAACAAACCAACAATTTGCATGGCTTAATGGTTAACAAGGTTAGTCTGGTTGTCTATTACAACTGAAGAGTGAGTTTGATCCTCACTGGGTGCTTCATATGAAAATTCAACATTAAACAATCCAACAAAAGTTGGCATGTTGTAAACTCAACCAGTCAGCAATTTGCATAGTTTAATAGTTAGTAAAGCTAGTCTGGTTGACCATTACTACTGAAGAGTGAGTTGGATCCTCACTGGGTGCCTCATACAAATTTTAACATTAACTCAAAAAAGGTTGACATATTGTAAAATCAAACAACCAAACCAAACTTAAGGAAACTACTGACCCTGTAGCACAAGACCAATAAGAATTTCCAGAAAGAAAGAAAAAATGTCTGAGTGAAAACAATTAATTTTCATATTTTCAACTAAGAAGTGAGACCAGGTTGCTCATAATTTCTGGACAATGGGTAAATCATTTATTATAAATAGAGAAACAAAAAAGCAGTCACACTGCTTTTTATTACATATGACATATATGGTGCATTTGTTTCTATGTTATGCTTCAGTCCTTTTCCCACCACCATAATGTAGCTTCCTTTTGCCTTTTCTATAAATACTTTCATGGTAATTATTCTGATGAACTCTCCTCTATGGTATCTAGACTTTACGTATCTAAGCACAGTACTAGATTGGTAGCAAGGTCTCATCAATTTACTGTTGAAATGGCTAGATGTAACCAGAAGTTCTATGCTAACAGTTTCATCTATCTCACTTCTTCCTTGTGGAACTCTCCCAGATTCTTGCTTCCCAGTCATGTTTGATCTTCAAAAATTTAAATGCCATCTCAATTGTTATTTTCTGTTTTCTTAATTCTTATTCTTTTATTGTCATCTCTCCTTAATAGTAGTTTTTCTCATATTCTTTAACAATAAGCTCTTGCATCCTAGTGGTTTTATTGCCTTGCTTGAGATGAAATGATTAAAAAAATGTTGTACAGGTTGTATAATGGTTAGTTACTTGGAAAGAGATATTATCAATCAGAGTTCAAATCCCAGCTGAGCTTGATATATGCCCTTGAGAAAGATATGAATCCATCTCTCCTCTCCACATCTATGGGTTAAATAGTAGAGCTGACTGGGCTTTAAGATGACAACAAGTTTAGGAGAAGGAAAACTCTGAATTCAAAACCAGGCTGATGAGGAATGGGACCTAGCAAGCTATCTTCTAGAAACATCACTGCTGCAGTACATGTGACGCTCCTATGATCCTAATGGGTTATGGAATTCATAACATGAATATAAATCAATTTATATTAAAAAAAACATGGTTATATCTCAGTGGCATTCTAATTATCCCAAATCTTATAACTTCTTGTCATACAAGAGTTATTTTAAAATAACCTAAAAATGTAGAAGGCACAAGTTTTCAATTTCTTTCGGCTCCATGCTTTTCCAATCAACTTTAATCTTCAAAAATTTAAAAGCAATGTCATTCGCTATCTACTGCCCTCCTGATTACTCTTCTTTTGTTCTTACTCCTTGGTAATGTTTTTGTTTTCTAATTCTTTCACACGCAGTAAACCTCTTGTTTCTTAGTGGCTTTAATGCCTTGCTTGGGGTGATTATGATTAGAAAAAATTAAAAAAATAAAAAGATTCAATCTTGTTTGTTGCCAGGAGATGAAACCCAACTGATGGTTTATCAACTTCATTATGACTATTATCAGTGCTATCCGCATTCCGAGGGACAGGCTGAATTACCATAATTGTAATCCATGTTACTCACATGCTCTGAAAATGATAAAAGCAAACAGATTCTTATGGTTGGTAGAAGGAATATTTTTTTTATTTCCTGAACCATCAGAAAGCTTCAATGATTGCATTGGATTTGTGATTTCAGAGTTGAAATTATTTGAACCAGAGACTTACCAGTTGAACAATCAACATTAACATTATACCAAACAGGTAATGGAAATTTTTCTATCATGTATAGTATTCAGTTTTGTGAGTGACTACATTCCTTAGCTTTAATTGGTAGATAGAAATGACTGTTAAACTAACTAAAGCTGTTCTAGTTAACATAGCAACACTTTCTTATGGGATTGTTTAGTAATTTAGAAATTATATCCAGTTGGTTGACTTAGCTACATGGATAGTTACTTCTGACATAATAACTGCCTATGATTGCTTAACTCTCAGGAAGTTAAAGGAGTAATTGAGAAGTAGAAACTTTGCTGATCAGTTGAATGGGTCAGTGAAAAACAACAGTACAACTCTGAATTGGCCAATTAGACATGCTCTTGTCTGGAGACACATTTTTTTTTTAAAAGCAATTTTATATTCCTGTCATTCTGTATACAAATAGCACAATTTAGTTGCATAGTCTAAGCTGTTTCTCATTCATTGCATAAATTGTAGTCACTATTTTATAATTCACTGTATCTCATATCCATACACATTTAGTGTAAAACAATTCATAAAAATGATAATACTGAATTTATGATTAATATAGTTGGCCATTTATATACAAATACTTAAAAGTGGAATTTACAGGATAGACTGTAAACATTTCATAAGAAATACATATGTGAAACTTCAAGAAATTTAAATAAATGATTTTATGAACACAAAATGGATCTTTTACAAAAAATACACTCAATGCATTAGCTATTTATTTTGATAAGTCTGACAATAATTCCAAATTAAAGAATACAATTTTAATTAACAAGAAAATGTATTGAAAGTGCACTAATTTGTGAGTCTTCCATGCTAAATTTGCATCCATGATCATACAGCATATTGCCTTACTTAATAAATCTACTGCTATTACAATGGGGAGTATTTAAAACAATAACAATAAAAATAAATCCCGTGACATGTTTCATCCTTAGAAAGGACTTCTTCAGACTAAAGAAAGGTTTTTACTGATGAAACCCTAAATATATAAGGAGAGGAGATGAAATATGACAAATGTTGGTAAAGAGAAAGAGAAATCCTGAAGATGCAGAAAATGCTAATTTTTAAATTTCTACTGCTTTATCACTGTTTTTAATCAAGAGAGAAAGTAATTTATTAAGGTGAAAATGTATAGAAAGTGCACTAATTTCTGAATTTTCATTGGTAAATTTACATCCATGATCATACAGCATATTGCCTTCCTTAATATAACTACTGCTATTATAATTTGGGATGTTTAAAAACAGCAATAAAAACAAAAGGCAAATGTGGTAGAAAGCTGCATGAAATCAGCTAGGTTGTGCTTTTAGACATATAGGACACTAGAAATTTAACATTTAATATTAAGTGTCCCTGTGTCTTCAGTATTTCTCTTACTGTATAATTATAACTAATATTTGTCATCTTTCATTCCCTCATCCATTTATATATGACTAGCAGTAGAGCCCGGCATTGCCCGGGGATGTAACAGTAAGAGATAGATCAAGTATCGACCATCATAAAGACTGAAAAATAAGATTGACAAAGATTATTGTTTAAGGTTGATGGACACGCATGTCTTAATTAGATTTTTTTTTGTTTTTTTACGAATTGGTCAAACCCAAACTCAAACAAAAACATTGTTTTCAATCGTTATGAGTCCACCGATTGAATAGAATTTTATTATAAACAATTGTCTTGTAAATAGAATTTTTAAAGCATTCTGAATGTAAAAATAAAGAAAAAAGTGTGCAAGACAATAAGAAACACTACCTGCCAAAAAAAAAAGTGAAGTTTTGCTGAAATCGGTTGAAAAATGTAGGAAATCCGATCCCATATATAAATGAACACAGATACACACTCACAAACAACCTGGATTTTATAAGTATAACTCTATATGAGTTGTCCCCCTTTCATTCTGGCGAGTGATGCCTCTTAATCTTGTTTTCAAATTGATTTTGTGCAAAAACAATTGTGTTTTTTCAATTTTTGGTGCTGTCAGAACCACCACAAGGTAATTTTCCGTAGTCCTGTGAAGTTTTGTTGAAATCAGTTGAAAAATGTAGGAAATCCGATCTAATATATAAACATACAGACACACACACACAAAATCTGCATTTCATAATAAGATTCTCTCAATAAAAGCATTATTTAGTTTGAAAAGACTTCTTCAAACAATAAAACTTGCCACATATGGTTTTATCTCATTTGGTCATTCAATTACCTACAAATACACTTATTTATAAATGATTATAAATCTTACCTGTTAAATCAATAAGACACCATAATAAATCTTTATTGATTCTTCATTAAAAGTGGGGAAAGTTATGGCCTCAGATTTAACATTAAGTCAATTTATAAAATATACACCAGTAAGTAATTTTTACAGCTTTTACAACGAATAGAATATCAACTGTAAGAAAAATGAGTGTGGGTTAAATTTCCTCTTTTGAAGATGAACTACAATAGCTTAATATTAGTATAATTGGCACTTGAAATTTTCTTTTAGGATTAAAATCTCTCTAGTACAAATTTCATCTTCTTGTACTGTTAAGAGCATTTTGGATAATTAAAAGATGTAAAAGTAAATTCTACTGTTGTCTTTCCAATCCAAAAAGCAGAGACACCAGAATAGAATCTTTTTTATGTATTGTGCTCCATCTGGACATAGGTGATCATGGCTATCCACAATTTCCTGTTCTTTGTAGCTCTAAGTAAATTCTGTCTTTTCATCATTTCTCCTAAACCATTTCACCATCCATTTACTCAAGCTCACTAAGTATGTTATGCGTTGTTTTCTTCTCTCCCTCTTGCCCCCCCATCTGTCCTGTGAGTATCAGATTTTCCAAGCCCTCCATCCACATTATGTGCAACAGAAATTTTAACTGCCTCTTCCTGAAGTTAAATATAAGTTTTCTTTTTGTTTCCATTTTCTCTAAAACTTTGCTGTTGCTCACATATTCAGTCCATCCTCAGCATCTTTCTGTAGAACCACATTTCAGGTGTATATCAGTACTTACTTTTTAAACTATTAAAAGCAAAATTATAAATACTGTATTTGATGATACACTGTCCCCACCCCAAATATCAGAATTTCATAAATTTGTAATAAATGCACAAAAAGAAACTGGTTTTTGAATAGGAAACAAATGTACTTCCAATAATGTAACATTCAACAGTCTGAGATCTCACACTACACTGACAAGGGGTTGTTTATATCCAATAGCAAAATGATAATGTCTTCTCAAAGCATATATCATATATGCTCATTATAGTGACATGATTTCTAAAATTTTATTAAACTCATAAATTTGTCTCTACTTACCCTGATAAATACACTACATTGTAGTAACCATGGATCCACTATGATTGGTCAATAAACAAGTGCCATCATTTCTATACAGATTAGTCTGTATTGCAATGGTATGCAAGTTTGTCCAGACAGAATTGTGACACTATGATTGGGGGCATCCAGATTCAATGAGATTATGGAAAATTTTATCTAAATCTCCAGTGTTTCATGTTTTATGACCAGTGATGTGTCTGTGAGATATGATTTCAAATCAGTTACCCACTTGACCTACTTGGAAATAAAAGAATTATTAAATAAATTAATGACAACTTTTGAGAACAAATGACACCAAAACTGGATACTGAAATTTTCTAGTCACAAGCTTATATTAAGAGTTACAGTTGGGATTGAAGTAGTTTAATACTAGACTGCCTATTAACAGGGAAAAATTGTTTATCAGGTAGTTCAGATGCATCTCATTAGAATCACCAGCTGAGATTAACAAAGAGCTGGTAGAAAGGGTTGAAGATAAGAGCTGATCTGTTAGAGTGACATGGCAGAAGTTGTCCTAATGTCACCTACCTTCCCACCCAAACAATGCAAGTGAATCCCTGAATTAAACAACTAAATATATTGGAAACAGGTTTCAAGTCCTCATTTTTTTTAAACTGACATTTGTTTTCATCTTTTATTCTCTTGTGAGCACTCGGCAGACCTTTCCTGCATACCAACATGAATGAGAATAGTGATGTAATGTGGGGTTTTATGTATCCAGTTAGTGAAAAGCTGGGAGGGATCCCCTGTTGTATGCTTACAAAATCATATTGAAAGACAAGCTTAGTTGCACCAGACAAACCTTACCCAGGACATCTTATTCCATTAGTCTGTTCTTTCACAGGTCTTATATACCATGAAATACTCTTTCTATTGCTTATATGACAGAGTGTATTAAGAAACAGAAACATTTCATGAGAAAGAAAGAAAAGAGTACAGAACTACTGTTAGACATTTCCATGGCGGTTGTCCTTGAGTATTGAATCTAGAGGTTGGCAGTGAATATTTCGGAGACAGTAGGAAAGCGTACTTTAGGTTCGCAGTGGATATCACAGCAGAGTGTAGTTCATCCTTCTCCTGGTCGCCTTTGGTCCTTCCGTAGACGAAGAAACAAGATGGCGCCTTTATACACGATGAATACAGTGTTATGCGACTGGATTGGTCAACCTTCTATTGGTCGACTATAAAGGGGAATAAGTCATTCTGACTCGCTCACTAGTTACAAGCGTTATATACCCAAAAAAACGTAACAGTCCCCCTTATTTTGGGTATATAATGGAATCTTCGTTCAAAATATTAGTAAGGTTAATAAATACTTTAATTCCAAAAATAATGTTTTTTTTTTTTTTTTTTTTTAAAAAAAGGGTAATATTAATATGTAACAAATACTTTAGTATTCCAAATTTTATTTTTATGTTTTTTTTTTTTAATATTTTCTTGAAAATTAATATTCACAAAAATTAGTCATATCACTTTGTTCACAGTTAAATACTTCGGGTTAATAAAACATGAACAATAATATTATAAGTTTAGATTGCGATCACAGCAAAAAAGTGGAAAGAATTGTTACTTCACCCATAGTTGGGACCCATTAAAACAGTTACTATCACTCTGGGTCAGAGTGATCCAGAAAAATCATTTATTATTTTATCCATAGCTGGGACCCATTAAAACAGTTACTATCACTCCGGGTCAGAGTGATCCAGGGAATCATTTAGAAGAGGATTGGGCTCAAGGTAGGACCATTTACCTTTATACCCCGAAACTAAGGACTTATGTTCATACCAAAAAACTGAACTTGGACAATTCTAACGGATGCAGTTTAACTACCCAGGACCCTAATAAGGACCTTACAGGGGACTTAACGGAGTTTTACGTCCTACCCAGGACCTAAAATACAGGGGCCTTAGTGGATGCAGTTTTACGTCTTGCCCAGGACCATTATAAGGGTCTAAGAAGTCCGCACCAAACATTGCAGAAGCAAAAAGTCTGTAGTTTCCATTTCATAATCGGTTTTTTACAAATAAATCCGCCATATTATTTCCCGATTAAACATATTCAATTTGTACTGTTTTCTTCTATAGTTGGTCCCTTAACAAACTGATATTTCATATTGGTATGCTTTGATCTTTAATGTTGAATTTCTAGACAAAGCAATACTGCTCTGATCGCCGAGTAAATAATAATTGGCTTAGTTATTGCCAGTATTATAATTGTTTTTCATTAGCAATTTAAGAAAAATAACCTCTTGTGTTCTTTTTCACAATGCAATACATCCAGCTTCACAAGTTAAAAGTGAAATCTTTCGCTGTTTCTTAATTCCTGCTGATTATTGGGTTACCATCCGCTAGCTTAAAGCAATAGCCTGTTATATTTTTATGGTCTGGTGAATTAGCCCAATCAGCATCACAAAATTCTTCAATTTTAATAATTTATTGGATTGTCAAAAAATACTAGGCATCGACTATTAGTCCACTTCAGATAACGTAATACTTGCTTCAAAAATTGTTAAAATGTACAGTCCACGGTTTACTTAAGTTTTGGGATAACTTAGTAATCGAATAGCAGATTATTTTGCCTAGTTCATATCATGCAAATAATACTTCCGACCAATATTCTGTATTCATTTTCACACTCCGCTATACCATCTTCTTTATTCCTGATTGTGCTTCAATCCATTTCACATGGAGTAGTTCTTTGTTTTGCCATTTTGCATGTTAAATTTCGATAAAAGCCTTTCCATGTATCTCGATTAATTCATTTAAATCGTGTTGCCTTTAAATTTGTACTGTATACCAAGAAAAACATGATAGTTCGACCCAAATTGGTCATTTTAAAACTCATTTCTAGAGAACTCTTGATTTTTAATAGCGGCCTCACTCTTTTGATACAATTAACATATTTTCGACCCAAATAACTAGAATTACTGATATTTTATTATTAAATGTCTGTGTACAGACATGGGTCAACTTGAGGAGATTGAAATTATTGTCTCATTAAATAACAACGGATTAAATTATTCCATGTTTTTTTTTTCACTCATTTTGAGTCCTTATAGTGACTTTTTTAAGTTTTTTTCTTAAAGTTTCCACACATAATCATCACTTATTTTGCTTTCTTTTTTCTTTTTTTTTAAACCTTCTGGGTTTTAAACCTTATACATTTCATGGTCGATGGTTCATTCTGAAATAAGCCTTTTTTTTTTTTTTTTTTTTTACATCCATATGATGTAGATCTTTACCACAATGGGCATCCATTTGCATCAAAACCCTAATTAAGACTTAATGTCACTACATAAGTCATCCGCCCCATATATCTATAAAAATAAATCCGTTAGCTACAAAAACGTACATCGCATACTGGCGATCTATTGTTAGTTCGCTTTACAGTGTAAACCCAACGGCTGCCGATGATATTTCTACCATCAATTTAACTAAGACTTAAGATTTCTACATAAGTCGTCCCCCCCCTTATATTTATGTAAATCCGTTAACTATAAAACGAACCTTGTAGACTGACTTTCTATCCTCAGCCCGCTCCATAGTACGGCTGCCGATGATGATGATGATGATCATCATCATCCGGGGCGTTTTGATCCAAAAAGTGTCCCCAATACTAAAGATTAAATTTCCTTATCTTTCGTTTTGGCTTAAATTTTTCATTTTTCTTTTTCTTTTTGAAGGCATGGCCGCTCTGATCTTAACAAAAATGTATGGCTTCTTGGTAGTTCCTCGAGATACATTTGTACTGCATAACAACAGTTAATATTACATTAATTCATTTCACAATAGTCTGGCTTTTCTCCATTTTTGGTCGGAATTTGCACCTGATTTTCTTTCTTCGTATACCCCATCTGGTATAGTACCTTCCTCTGCTTGTGGACTCTGAACGGGTTTTCTACCCTTAATTAGGCCATACTTAATTCGGGTTGGACTAGTTCCTCGGAATTAATATATTTATTCTTTTGTTTTTTTTTTTTTTCAGGTTCCTCCCCTCGCTCAAAAGAATCTATCAATCTGACGCATCTTTCTTCTTTTAAATCATATAGTCTGGACTTGGCTTATTCTACCCATAAATATGTCCCTTTCATTTTTTGGATCTAATTCCGCCCTGTGGTCAACATATATACAGCAGATTATATCAAAAATATGCATATCCCACACATTGGGCTCTCTTTGAGTTTTTAGTTTCTTTCTCAATGCATAAAACCACAGCTTCTTGGGTAATTCAAATTCTATTAACAAACATCTAGCCATTTTAAAAGGTGTCCTCCAACTGCGTTCAGCTACTCCGTTCTTATGCGGAGAATAAGAACAGGTTTTCTCACGTTTTAATGCCTTCATTTATTTAATTTATTAGGAGGTTTTTGTAAGCATCAGAAGTAAATTGTCCACCATTATCTGTTTGAATTATTTTTAATTTTCCATGCGGGGGAGTTCTCGGATAAATAGATTTTCGTAGATTGCAAATTATCAAATTTACTTTCAGAAAGTAAATCATAAGCCCTGAGTATTCGGCAACAAAGTTTAAGTCATTTTTCTTTAATATACATGTCATAATATTTTAAATCATTTGGAAGTGTATTTCTTTTTTTTCCAGTGACATGTTCTTGCAATCTCTTAACATCAGAATTCTTACAGTGGCCTAATATCTTATGCCAAGTTCTTAAGTCATGCGTGGCCATCTTAGCAGACTTAACACTTTTCAAATAATACAAACGTCCATATTGCTGTATATTAAATCCAGTTCCGTCTGGATATCTTGAATTTAAAATATATAAAGCCTTTTTTCTTTCTTTTTTTTTAAATAAACATTCTATATATTTCCTCTAGTATTTCGCAGATAAGTACAGGCACTACCTCTCTTTGACGCTAAATTATTAGCTCTGGGGCCGTCCAGTAACTCGATAAGATATCAGTCGAGCTCAAAATTTGGGTCAAAATTAATAAATTTTGTTACAACTATAATTACACGATTTGTCGCACCCGAATTGACCGAATCATAAGTACTGGCCACAGTACTCAATCCAAACAAAAAAAGGCATATGCACGTCCATTCGAAAAAGTTTGTTTTTTTTGTTTACAAAAGTCATTCCGTGTATAAAATTGATATTTCCGCACGGACATGGCCGACATTATTACCACAACGAAAACATTTTTTTTTTTGCCTCGATTTTGGGGGGTACATATTTATCATATTGCTTCATAATTACGTAACGCAATTTTAAACTCCTGTGAAAGTTACTTGTTATCTTTTTAAGTTATCACTGTCGTCAATGGTTTGAATGAAGGTGGCAAACCCTTCAAGACCATGGCTATTCGTAGCCCATCAGAGAGTCTCACCTGCAATTTTAAAGCATTTGTGACATTCTCTGCTAAAATAATTGGTTACTGATTCATGGTTAGTTCAAATATATGAAGCAATAATTTTAGGCTTACCTTTTAACAAATAGTACTCGTTTAAATTTGTGTAGGGCTCGGCTTCCATTGTCCTTGGCCTCCCTCATTATTAAAGACAAACTCCAGTCATCCAGGAATTGAATTAACTCGAAAACGATCGCATTTCTTCATAAAATCATCATGCCCCCCTCCTGGTTGACTTGCAAAAGATGATGTCATGGAGTTTTCATATTCTTAGGTAGCCTAAAAAAAAACTTTGTCTCCCATAATTCATATCCAGATTCATTCCCGTCAAAATAAATCGTGATCTGGGCCTCATAACCTATGTTAGACATTTCCATGGCGGTCGTCCTTGAGTATTGAATCTAGAGGTTGGCAGTGAATATTTCGGAGACAGTAGGAAAGCGTACTTTAGGTTCGCAGTGGATATCACAGCAGAGTGTAGTTCATCCTTCTCCTGGTCGCCTTTGGTCCTTCCGGTAGACGAAACAAGATGGCCGCCTTTATACACGATGAATACAGTGTTGTGCGGCTTCGGATTGGTCAACCTTCTATTGGTCCACTATAAAGGGGAATAAGTCATTCTGACTCGCTCACTAGTTACAAGCGTTATATACCCAAAAAAACGTAACAACTACTACATAATATCAGACCCTTCTACATGGCAGTGAATGCTGGACAATCTCTTCACAGATGAAGAAGAGACTTGAAGCAAACAAAATATGGTTCTACTGAAGAATGTTGAGAAAATCATGGATTGAATATGTGAGCAATGACTAAGTTTTAGAGAAAATAGAAACAAAAAGGAAACTTATACTGAACATCAGGAAGAGATATTTGAAATTTCTAGGCTGCATAATGAGGGAAGAAGGCTTGGAAAATTTGATACTCAAAGGGTATACTGAAAGCAAGAGGGAGAGAGGAAAACAGTGCATAAATTACACACACACACATACATATATATATATATATATATATATATATATATATATATATATATATGTATGTGTGTGTGTGTGTGTGTGTATATATATATATATATATATATATATAAAATAGGCTCCCAAACTGGCTCCTGGTCTCTCTAAACTGTACAATAAGTACCTCACTGCTTCTTGCTTGTTGAAAATCCTCTTCTGCTGTTCCAGTCTTTAAGATTTCAGGCAAACAATTTAATCTCTCTGTTAGCCTATTAGCCTTCCACCTCTTTTTGCTGAAGTTCTAGAAGCTCTAATCAATTCTGAATTAGCATCTCACCTCACAGGTTCTTCTTTCAGATAAAATATATAGCTTTCACTTCTCTAGGTCAACAGTTATTACTGAAAAAGGTTGTCAAGCTTTAGATAAGGATGGCGATGCTCAGGCTGTTGCTTTGAATATCTCTAAGACATTTGACAGGGTTTGTTCTATTGGTCTTCTTCACAAGTTGAAAGGTTATGGTGTTTCTGTACTGATTTTTGAAGTGATTCAGTCTTTCTTATGGAATCGCAAAATGAAAGTCGTCTTGAATGGTCAATCTTCTAGATTTTTTTGTATTAATGCAGGCGTTCTCCATGGCTCAATCCTTGGACCCACGTTGTTCCTAATTTTTATCAATAGCCTTCCTGATGGCATCAGATCTAAACTCAGTGTCTATGCTGGTGACACAACCATTTATTCCTGTCTTAATGGTAAATCTGAGTGGTTCAATAAAATCAAATTGGCAGCTGACCTCAAAAACAATCTACTCTCTATTGTTAACCAGGGCAAGGAATGGCTTGTTAATTTTAACACCTCCAAAACGAAACTACTCTCTTTTAATTGTCTGAGAGAACCCTTTTTACTTTCTATCAGTATGGCTGATGCTAATTTCCAGGTGAGTCATACATTTTGCTGTATTGGACTAATGTTTTTCTGATGACATGGAGTGGAAAGATTATATCAAATCAATTGCTAGGTTTGCTGCTAGGAAAGTTGGTTCACTGTGTTGTGCTAGAAATGTTTTCGCATCATAATCTATTTTACATATTTGTAAGTCTAACATTCATCTTTATTTTGAATACTATTGTTACACTTGGTCTGGTACTCCTGTTATATATTTAGAGATACTTTATATTATATATACTTTCATGATATTTGTTTTGATGAACTTTCCCCTACTGTATGAAGACTTTATGAATTTAAGTGCAATACTAAATTGGTGGCAAAGTCTCATCTTTTTACAGTTGAATTGGATAAATGTAACTAAGTTCTATGCTAACAGTTTCTTTTCTTGCACTTCTCGCTTGTGGAACTCTCTTCTGGTTTCTTGCTTTCAAGTCAACTTTGATCTTCAAAAATTTAAATGCAATGTTAATCATTATCTACAGTCTTCTTAATTTTTGTTCTTTTCATGTTCTCTCTCCTTAAAAGTGTTTTTTCCTCCTATTCTCCAATACTCAATAATGTCTTAGTGGTTTTATTGCCTTGCTTGAAATAAATTATTAAAATGTGTGTGTATGTATGTAAAAAATTAAGATATAGACTGTAAAAGGACAATATTTACAAAGAGAAAAAGAAAACTTATCTTAGTCAACACATTTCGTCCTCTGAAAGACTTTATCAAGGCAAATGCATATATATATATATATATATATAAATTTTTAAGAAATCAATGGAACAAAGGCTTTCTGTTGACATCTTGTAATATCATGATGAATGCTAGAAAGATTGCATTGGTGTCAGAAATTAAATTGTACAAATTTAAAATGAGACAGTTGGATTCATTAAAAGCTACTGAAATTAAGAAAAGAAAATGAAGGTTAAATGATAGAACCACTCTACTCACTAATTGCTAATTTAGTCAACTGTATTGTGAATTACTATAATACACACTGATTTCTGGACTTGGAAAATAAAAGTTCTTGAAAGCTTCTGTATAATCTGTTTCTTTTTCAAGTGACTTTAACATTTACTTAAGATCTTTTTGCGATGTATTGTTTGTTTCTTTTAATAACAGGTTGCTTGTATTGCTTCACTTAGCTGCTTTTATGGCTTAACTTTTGTTTTATTGACGAGATTCAAATAGAAAGGCAATGTCCATGTGTTAAGCTCAGCCAATCAGAGCCGAGCTTAACACATGGACATTTTTTATTCTGAATTTTTATATTTTAACACTGATTCAGGCTGATCAAATCAATAAAAATTCTGAACTGCCATGTTTTTGGTTTTATAAAATAATAAATTTTGAATGAAAATTAAAGACAAAAGGGTGGAGGGTGCATCATATTATATACAAGTACAAATGAAGAGGATGTTAAAAATACCATGGATGAAACATGTGAATAATAAGGAAGTTTTAAGGAAAATGAGAACAAAAACGACACATATACATAGAATTGGAAAAATATAGTTGAAGTTTATGTGGCACATTGAGGAAAGAGAGCTTGGAAAATTAGTTGAAATTTCTGGAACATATAATAAGGAAAGCATGCTTAAAGAATTTTACATTCACAGGATATATGTCCTGTGAATATTAAATTTTCCAATCCCCCTTTCCTCAAGAAAGCAAGAGGGGCAGAGAGGAACATGAAGTTTGTGTAAATGGAAGTCAGAACAAGGAGTGATGGATAGTAAGAGGCCAAACATTGCTGAAAGATACAAGAGATGGGTAATTGTGGAGAACCATGATTACCCACATATTGAATGGTTACAGAACATAAAAGAGGAAATAATAATAAATATAAAATGATTCTTTAATACGAGGGTTGGCTGAAAAATTGGCTTATGAACTTTACAGCCCAATCACGTAATAGCACAAAAGGATACCTCCGAACATGTGAGCAACAACAAAGTTTTAGAGAAAATGGAAAAGGAAACTTATATTTAACATCAGGAAGAGAGGGTTGAAATTTCTAGGATGCATAATGAGGAAAAAGCGCTTGGAAAATCTGATAGTCACAGGACAGATTGAAGGCAAGAGAGATAGAGGAAAACAACACATAAAATAGTGAGTAGGTAGAAAAGTTAATGTTTAATTTATTTTAGTAGTGACACAGACAATTTTCACTGAAAGAGAACATGGTGAAGTTATTTTATATTGTCATTATAATTTTATTTTGTTTATTTCATTCTTGATTTTATTTATTTAAGAGTATTCATTTTTGAATGTGTATTTGTATATTTTGGCTTGTAATCATCTTTAGTTCGCCTGAACAGTCTGACCAAAATGTGAACTTATTTGTACATATATCTTGCCATAATTCAAATAATAATAATTACTTGCTCCATTTTGTTTTGACAGAGGATATTTGAACTTATATGAAGTTAAAATTTAACAGATAATAGCATACTGTCAGTTCCATAACTATCTCTACCCTAACATATATTTTCGGAGTTAATCTCTGTAATTTTATTTACTATTTGTTTACTTTTTCCTGCTTGGGATTGTGTTTCTGATTCCTTCTAAAGCCTGCTTCCAACTCTATACTTCTAATGTCTCTGCCTGAACACCAAAATTTTATTCACTAATTATTTTGTTTTTCTCTTTTCCCTCCCCCAATAGGAGCAAATATGTTTGCCTATTGTTCAGTTCACGCTCCTTCCTGGTTCAAATCTATTATATATATAATCTATCTCCACCTAAACACTGGAATTTTATTCACTAATTATTTATCTTATTTTTTTTTCTCTCTCTGCCCCAATAGGACTAGATATGCACACTTCACCCCAGCCTTTTGAACAGAATTTTAACCCTTGTTCCCTGTTTAGGATTGAGTTTCTGGTTTCTTCTAACGTCTACTTCAACTCTAATGTTTGCATCTGAACCCTGAACTGTTTTTCACTAATTATTTATTTTTTTCTCCTCCTTCAATAGGAGTAGATATGTTTGCCTATCATCCAGTTCACACTCCTCCCTGGTTTTTTGAACAGTAGTAAAGGGTCATCTTTGGCTGAAGTCTGAAATTTTATTTGCTAATTAAATCTTGCTCTCTTCAAGTCTAGAATTAGCTGTCTATCTTTCCTGTTATCTTGCCCTTTCTTGCACTAATGTAACTCCACACAGTACCCCTCTACCTTGAGTGTCCCTTTGGCCTTGTATTGTGAGCATTAGTAAAAAAAAAAAATATTTAGATAGAAAGTTACATGTGGTGCAGTTCATTTTTTTTTAGTATTTTTCTTTTCTTAGTTGATTTCATAATTTAAGTATTTAACTAATCTATTATATGTTTATATTTATTTTTTCTTTTCTAGATTTATTTGTAAACATTTTCATTCTTCAGAAATGTAAGCATTTGAATGTGCTGACATGAAATTTGTTTTCTTTTCAAGTAATAAAAAAAAGCAATCTGTTGTCAGTCTGACTGAACAACAGTAGTTTTTGACTTCATCCAAATTAGAGACCCAGTAAGCATCTGTCTTATGTTAGGCAACAAATGGCTGCTGAGTCACATGACTCCATTTCAAGGCAAATGTCTCATACTAGTAAGAATCTTATTCAGCAAGAAATAGCTTTTGACAATAAAAAAAGAAACCACCTATAGTTTTATTCAGTGAACCAACTCCAATTTAAAATGCCATAAACTGTTTTTGTAAATTATTTAAATACAACCCTGTATTTGAAAAAAATAATGTGTTGATTAAAATACAAAACTGAATATTAATAATCATTATTATTGTCCATTTAATATATTTCATGTTACAAAAAATTCCAAGGTAATTTTTTTTTGATGAAAATGATTTTGTTATTGTTACTCAATGTTAACTATAAATTGACTACAAACTATAACTTTATTTTATACAAATTTATTAAAAATCTATAGTATTTAAATTATAAGTACATAATTTTAAAATTATCCTGATTAGCTTTTCTAACTTGATAGATTAATTCAGGACATTTTATTGCTATATGTAAAAAATAAAAAAAATAGTGTTTCCCCACAGGATCTGCAATCAACTTCTTTCTGAACAACATTGTTAAATATTAACTATCTGTTACTTTATCTTGGAATTTCCTCTGACTGAAAAACATTCTAAGAATAAAATAATAAACTGTTCTTAAAATGACTTTAAGTTACTGAACTAAGACGTTACCAATTTTAATACTTTCTTTGACATCACAACAGTGCTATCAGTTAAAATAGAACAGAGGGTTAGGTTTGACTTTATAGCAGACAGTGGGGTACCAATTTGTAGCAGGAAGACTTACAACTTTGTAGCAGACAAGATTGCTGTCTTTCAAAATAAATGAACTCAGCACATGAAGGGTATTAATACATATATTCTGATATAAAAACCCACATAATTCATAAAAAAAGAGAAATAGAAAATCTGTGTAGCTAAAAAAAAAAAAAGGAGAGAAAAACATTTATAGAATAAGAGGTAGTTTGTGCACATTAGTATGCCACATGGTTTGTTGAAATTAAGCAGTTGGTCTGCCCATGAAAATGAATCCCCCCCCTCCCCACAGAGACAAGTTATGTGTTGTCACTATGACATCTTGGAGGAAAAGAGAAAGAGTGACTCCTTAACTTTTATACTGCTGATTGCCATGCCATCTAACTGTGTTAAGCAAAGTTCATTGGTAGACAAGGTGGGATAATTCCACGGTTTATAAATCTACAATATTCTAATTTTAAAATAAAAAAAAAAAACAATTTTTTGAAAATTTGAATAGAATAAAATTTTTTAAAAATATATGAAAAAGGAAAAATAGAAATATCTGAGTTATCAAAAGTTTTAAGAAAGTAAGTTTAAAAGATATCTACTGAGTAAATAACATATGTAATGTGCATCAAGTGCTACAATGTGGCATGTTAAAATTATGTATATTTGTATTTTAATATTTTTAAAAGAAAAAAGAATTCCTGTAAGATTTCAGAGCTGAACATTATTTTCCTTCACATTTAGAAGACCACATTTTTCCATGAGGCAAGGTAAGATACAAAAAATAGAGAATTATGGAAAATTATATGATTATTTGGTCAAAACACATAACTTTATTGACATAATTTTGAAAAAGTTGAGAATATCAAAAGATGTCTTCCAAAAGCTAAAGAAAGTATTAAAAAAGAGGGCAATTTCATTAGAAACAAAGAAAAGAGTGCTTGTCTGCTATGTAAATCAATCTTTCCATATGGCAGTGAAAGCTGAACATTTTTCTCACAGTTGAAGAGATTTGAGATAACAGAAATATGGTCGTTTAAAAGGATGCTGAGAGGAAGTTCAAGGGAAATGGAAACAATAAAGATGATTATAACTTGGAATCAAAAAACAACATCTCTTTACAGATGAAAAGAAGGCTTAAGGCAACAAAGATGTAGTTCAACAGAAGGATGCTGAAAATAGCATGGATAGAGCATGTAAGCAATGAGGAAGTTTTAAGTAAAATGAGAACAAAAAAGATATTTGTACTTAGAATCAGAAAAAAGATAGTTGAAATATCTGGGACATAATGAGGAAAGAAGGTTTGGTGATTTTTTACACTCACAAGACAGTGAAGGCAAGAGAGGCAGAGGGAAATAATAAGTAAGTTACCTAAACAGCTTGTGTAAAAGAAGGGAAGAACAGCAACTAAGAGGGATAGTAAGTGGCTAAACATTTTTTAAAGATATGATAGGAAGTTATGGAGAGTCGCAATCGGCTATGTACTAAATGGACATGGCACAGAGAAGGAGACATACTTTTTAGTGAGAGCCAATCCTTTTACATTTTTCTTTGGCTACATAGCCTGTATTTGATTGTAAGTGGTTGCTCCTGACTATGCTTTATACGTGTTTATCCGAATGACTGTTCCTAAACTGACACTCAATGATTATCAATTGAGTCATACTTTTGTAGCAGGTTAAAACAAAATCATAATCATCAGATGAATCAGGAAGTAGGCAAAGGTGCAGCCTAACTACTGTCTTTTTATTTCTTAATCTTTCTTTATTAACCTTAAATTAGCTGGAACTGTAGAAATTACATAGTGTGTCTTAGCAACTTAACAACAGGAACAGGACATTAACTCATTTATTTTAATAAAACAGAAAAAAAAAATAGTTTGCTATTATCCCTTTATGAATTTATGTATAACAAAAACCACATCACTTGAGGACTTCCAACATCAGCAGCAACATAAATGGATAGCACATGCAACTAGAAGGGAAAATAATGACATGATTAATGTTGGCTTTCTATAGTACCTTAAACAAAAGACCAAGTCAGAAACTCTGACCAATACTAGAAAGAGTAATAACAGCTAACAGACTTGAGAAACCTATTTTGCCAAAAAGCTGTTTTAAGAAATAAATTACAACTGACAACTGACGCTGTTTTGTTCAATAAGTGCTGAATGTTTCCTTCAATAAAAAAAAAAGATAATCTCAGCATGATCACTCTACCCACACATTAAAAAATAACATTATTCAAACTAATAATGTTTTAAATATTTTATAAGTATAATGCAATTGCAAAGTTATTATTTGTTTATCTGTGTCCAAAGAATAATTTAAGACAAACTATGTCATTTGAAAAAATATAAAGTTATATTTCTACTGCATCAGCAAAAGTTGAGTGAATTGCCTATCATGATTGGTTACATATTTTTGTCTGACAGAATGATAAGATGAATAACAAATAGGAAATGTTTAACAATCTAACATGTTTCACTTTTACTAAAGCTTCATTACAGAATGAGATATGAAGAAAAAGAATAAGGAAATTCTGGTATAATTTCTTGGAACTTTAAAGAGACACATCGTCTCGCCTTGAATTTGGAATGCCATAAATTAAACTAAGTGTAAGTATGAGAGTGTGGGACGAATGTTGTTTTTTCTGTTTTCTTTTTGAATTTGTAGGTCTGATGAATTGGATCGTATTTACAATTCCAATGGAATAAAATTATGACCACAGAATATTAGTGTTTAAGTCTTTTTATTATATCCTTACTCTGTCCTGGACATTGAGTTCTACCTGGATTCTATCCTCTTGGAATTTTTTTGCATATATATATATTTAGAAATTTATAGAAACAAGGATCTTTTCATTCATAACAGATTCGGAGGTTTTTGTATATTATTTGAATTGATTGCGATGATGGATTTCTCGCCAATTAAATCATTAACCTTTGCATTTGTTTTTTGTGTGAATAATTCATGAATTTGTAAATTGATTGCACGTTTATCGTAATTAAAATAACTGATCCAAGTGCGACTTTTGGATAATAAGTGCAACATTACTGTAATTATTGAACAATATAGTTCATGCCACTTTGACAGAAAATTTACCAGTAAAAAATTTGTTCATCTCCATATTTGTACATGAACGCACAACTGTAAAAAGTTTAAAATCAAACTCAGCGTTGCTACTGCGCGCTCCAAAAACAATAACTCATTTCCAATAGCATTTTTGGATACAACAATACATATATTTTCGTTGTCCTCTTATTACTAAGAGAAAAAACAAGAACAACATCTATTCCATACCTGAAGATGTCTGTAGGAACAGACGAAAGCTTGTAGTAAAAATAAGAACTAATACGGCAGAAATTTATAGAAACAAGGATCTTTTCATTCATAACGGATTCGGAGGTTTTTTGTATATTATTTGAATTGTTTTTGCGATGGATTTCTCGCCAATTAAATCATTAACCTTTGCATTTGTTTTTTGTGTGAATAATTCATGAATATGAATATATATATATATATATATATGTATGTATGCATGTATGTATATATATTTATATATTTTGCATATGTAAGTGTATATTACCACTAATATTATATATATATATATATATATATATATATATATTATAATATATTTATTATAATAAATCACAATAAAAACATTTTACATCACTGGGGAAGAGCATATATAAATATAAGCAGAATGAACACAGTGATCAAAACCAAATGGCAAAAATTTCATGCTTGAATGCAATCTTCAGACCATGTGGATTAGATAGTCATTCAACTATTTAAATATGTTAGTGATTTGGGCATTATCAGCAGCAAGGTCAGTTATTTCTGGCTTATTATGTTATTATAACACCTACTGAATTGGCAGGAGGCACATCAAAGTAATGGATAGGAGCTTGGATTGAGGATTTAGAGAGCTGAGTTCAAATTCCTGTTGAATTCATTACATTCACTTACATGCTAATATCCTTAGTAAAGTCATGAATTCTCTTCTCCCCCCACCCCAGCTATGAGTAAATTGCAGGACAGACCAGGTTCTATAGTCTTGGATGGCAACTGGTCTACTGCAGAAAGAAGTGGCAACCTACTGCAGGAAAAAATCTGCCTCGTCAGTCATGTATCGAAAGATACATGATTGCCTAAGCATGTATCACACATGGCACATAACTGACTGATTGAATAGGCAGGAACAGTTATTTAAAATAGTCAAACTACTATTCAGCCAACATGGCCTGAAGATTGCATTCAAGCATGAACCAGACTGTCACTATTGTGTTGATCTCTGTGTTCACACTGCTTATATATATATATATATGTGTGTGTGTGTGTGTGTGTGTGTGTGTATTAATAGTAAATATACATATATATACACCTAATATTATACAAAAAAGTGGATGACAAAAAAATATTCTTTGTATATTTTTAATGCCTTTTTTAGTTGACATATGAGAGAACAATAAAGTTTTTGAGAAATCACAAAATTCTCACTTGCTTCTGAAATCATTATTATTCTCTCACAAGTTAACTAAATAAAAAAACATTAAAAATATACAACGATTACTTTTGTCATCCCCTTTTTTCAGGTATATATGGATAGGATTAATACAAATAAAATTTGTCACTTAGCAGATTGTTATATTCAGTACCATGGTTCTAGAGTTTTGTAGGTGAACGCATTTGCAATTGTTCAATTCACTCTTCAGGAGATTTCAACAATTAACTGCCATTTTTCTCATTTTGTTTTTTTTTTTTTTGTACTAAGTTGATGCAATTATTTGCTGATTGGGATGCTCTTATTATTAGTGTAAGGTTGATTTTTTTTCTTTTTTATTTGTGTGTGTGGATTTGTGTATATGATGCCATCTTAGAAAAAAAAATGTTCATACATTCTATTTACCACTGAATAATTTTCTCTTGTTGACTAAAGCAAGGCCTCTGATCAGGAGGTTTTGAGGAGTGTGGAACAACCTCTTAATTGCTGGTGTTCCCAGGTCCACCTTGATCCAGGGTGGTAGCACCTGTTAGGGTCCCAGCTATGGGCAAATAGTTAACTATTACCAGCAATACTTTTTTGAAAAAAAATTATTACCAGCAATACAATTTTGAAGGAAAAATATTACCAGAAACAGATTTTTGACAAAACAAAATATTACCAGCAATAAAAAATGTTGTCAGCATTAAAGGTTGATATGCTGTAAAACAAAATAAACCAAACCTTTTTGACTAAACATGAATAGACAAGTAGTTCATATATACCAGCACTTATGCATACACACACAGCCAGTTAAATAATTATTAGGAATCAATGAAAATGTTTTGTTTTCTAATTAATTATACAAAGAGCAGTGCAAAGTCAGAAGAAACCCTGATTGTTTAGCCGGATTCTTTGTCTCTTGGAAGCTCAGACATTTGTGATTAGCAAAAGGAGAATAAGAACAGACAAGATTTTATTTAATGACTGGAAATACCATATCATCTGACAGAGGTCTTGAGATCAATATACAATCAAACACAAAGCTCACACACTATTCAAAAATTTATGTTCATAATGCCACTTTACTCTAAACAATGAAACAATATACTGAATCACTATTTGTAGATTTGACTCGAATGTTCCAGGATGTTTTGTTTGGTTGTTTTTGTTTAGCGGTATGTCAATTTAATGGTGAAATCTAAATATGAAAATTCAAACTTTATAATTAATTCAAGAAAATAACATTATTTCATGATTAAATTATAATTACTGACCTGCATTTTTTTTTTACCAAATAACCTTACAAAAACAAAGAGTGAAAACTTATTTCTCCTTACAATAAATGAGATTAATCATAGTAAATTGTTTTTGTTTTGTTTTTACAATGCATGCCATGTCTTCAATTTTACTAAAAAAATGTATTGTTGGTATTTCTACTATAAAAATGTATTTTTATATTTTCCTAGTGTTTTGATTTATGTTTGGGGGTTCACTATTTGCCTATAGCTGGAACCCTAACAGGTGCTACCACCCCAGGTCAAGGTGAACCTGGGAACAACAGCAATTAAGAGGTGGTTCCATACTCCTCAAAACCTTGAATCATCTGATCAGAAAATTAAATTTAGTTTTTAGTGTTGGTTTTATCAATAAATATGTTCCATGTCATTTCCTCATTAGCCGGCTTACGCTGAAGATTCATTTAGGTGAAATGAAACCTAGGTATGTCCTGGCTCCTTAGGATTATTTTATATATATATATATATATATATAGTGTGTGTGTGTGTGTGTGTGTGTGTGTGTTAAAATAGATAAGTTAATTAATAAAACAAGGACAAATGAAAGGGTACTAATATAATCAATAAACATTTATTAAATATTAATTATTAACCATATGACAAAAATGAAGCATGGAGAGAAAGGTTTTAAGTTTGGAATTTTTGGATATGCCTGTGTCCTTCATCAATGGGCCGAGAAATGGGAATTATTCACTGACAGATGTTTTTGTAGATGGGGTATTTTCCAGTGGAAATCGTATTGTTTAGCAAAAACCTGATGTCTGTCTGATTCCTCAATGTGTGAAACTTTTTATGAAAATAAGCTTAAATTTAAAATTTTAATTGGTGTAAAAGCATTAGGCAGGTCTATTATTACTAGTGTGTGTCATGGGGGAGTGAGATTGTAAACATAGATGAAGAGAGTTACAGTTTGGGGAGGGGAATGATATCTTGTGTGTCACAAGTTGTAGCCAAAATTGTCCAACCAAGTTGTCAAATGTAGAAAGACGGTCTGTGGTCAGAATATATGAGGAAAAAAAAAATGCAATATATATAATAAGATATTATTAAACAAAATGAAATGAAAAGGAAAAGTGAAGGAACAAAAAAATGGATAAAAATTTTGCAAATTTATTGTTAACAAAAAAGGGGTGTACAGAAAATAAAAAATAAAGGAAAAACTTAAAGGAAAAGTGTATACATATTGTGCTATCCTGTCCTGTGACGACCAACTGGCTTAGTATTGGTCGCAGCACTCAAATGTGATGTTCCTACCTTTTTGTGATTCGAATGGGAATCTGGTTAGATTCGGTATCAGCCTTGTTGTTCCCAGCTCGCCTCCAACGTCTGGTTACCAAAGTAACTGCTTTGATTTCCAGTCTAACCTACCCACGTTGTAAATTGATCTTAGGCAGACGAAATCAATCAGTCGCCAGGCTGTACTGCAAGTCGAGTTCAAATAAGGGTGATATCGCACAAGTATGTGTAAGAGAAAATAAAATAATAACTCGAAAAGTTCAAATGTGTTTAAAAAGGATAACAATATTTTATATATGGTTGCTGAATACAAGACTGCATCTACTTCCCAACCCGCTATATGGATTCATGACACTTTGTGTTTGTTAGGCGAGTCTTAACATCTTAAGTTGTTTGTTCTTTAAGAAACTGGTTCTTGGTGTATCTTCAGGTGATATTCGTAAAAGTCGTTCTTCAAAAATAAATTGTCCTTGATTAGAAGATGAGTTCAAAATTGCGTGAATCTTAGTCAGCTTCTACGAGGCGGGTCTTCAGAGCTTTCAGCTCACTGCAACTGCTTGCCTGTCTGTTTCCAACCCCAACTGGCACTGAACTGGACTCAACTGCTTTTCACTCGCTGCGACTCTGCTTATATGGATGCCAACCAAAACTGGGGTGGGCTTGTCGGGGTTTGAGGTTCCTTGATAATTCCAAACCCACAATCCACTTCTTTGTTTTCGGTCAGGAAAATTTTATTATTTTCCATTTTTGGAAGTCTTTTCATCCTCCCACCTTCTTCTGTTCTCATATTGGTATCTCACCAAACCCTCAGAGGGTGTCAATGGGTTTCCCCTCTCTCTCACAGTGGCATCTCACACCTATCCCCTCAACGGGTGCCAACAGGCCTCCCCTCCTACTTCACATGATTACCTCTGCCCAACGCTCATGCTTACCATTCAGCCAATGGGTGCTCAGCGGCGTGGGTGTGGCCAGAATAGACTCGGTTTAAAAAATCTTGCTCAAAGAAAAAAAATTTTATCTTTTCTTTTCTCTTTTCCTTTTCTTTCTTCTCTTCGAGGAGATCTCACGCCCTAGACTCCTTATCTTTAACCGAATTACCTGGAATTCGTCAATTAGCTTTTCGCCATCACCAAGCAGGTGGCCACCCAGACGTACCTGCACTCCTGGCACCAACCACTGATCCGATAAAACAGTCCCGCCACCACAGCCAAATTTCATATGGAATTCGTCAATGAGATTTTCACCAATTATCAAGCGGGTGGTCAATTGGACATTTTGCATTCTGGCGTTATCTATTCCCGATAAAATAATTTTGCCACCATAGCCAGTTTCGACACAAAACAGATGCCTTTTCCAAACGACCTTCCTGTAGATAACCAATGGTTTGGTCTTTTGTTTTTGTAACTCTGTGTGGTCCAAATGGACATTTCCATTTTTTTTTTTTTTTGTGACCCAGTTAATTTTTATCTATTTAGAATTCTGTCTCTGAGGTTATTTGACCAACCTGGAATTTCCACCGCCCGTAACATAAATCAGATTAATTCCAGTATCTTCCTTTTCTCAACAATGGAAATAAAATTTTACCACTTTTCCTTGTCAAAAAAATAACACCGCTTAGTGTCCTTTTCGTGATGGCTTCTTATCACCTAAATTTAATTCTCGCCTTTTTTTTTTTTTCTTCTTTCTTTTTTTTTAGCAAGCCAAATAGTGTCACAATATGTAAAGGAGCCATAGTGATAGAATCAGTGATGGTATAAAAGAGGGTGACTGGAATGTAGCCCTCAGTGTACAGGGCAATACTTCCATTACTGAATAGTGCATCATGAGTGAAATTATAGGTGGTAGAACATAAAAATATAGTAGGTAGGTGGGGTGATGGCTGTTAAAATTTAGAGTTAAAATGCAGGTGGAGGGCTTATGCAAGGAGTGGTGTTGATGATAATGGGCTTCCTTGTGGAAATTGTACTCCCTGAGTAAACCCAAATCCTTGTTTAGTCCCTCTATGTGCGAATTTACTTTTAGGATATACTTCAACTCCGTGAGTTCCAGGGGTGTGTAATGTTGTGAGTGATGATGTGTTTGCAGATCAGGCACTGGGGTTTGTTGCAGGTGACATTCCCTTGGTGAGGTGATGTGTTGGAGATGTTAGTTGATGTTAAAATCTGAAGAGGTTGGGGGGCTGTTGCCTTGTATGTAAGGGGTTATTGCTAAATAATTTACTAATAGTATTGTCTCGTTTTAAATGTCAAGTTAAGGTGTGGGAAAGTTTGTGGATGTTATAATTAAAATAAAAGACCACGGGGATTCTGGAATTCTTCTTTTTAATTACATAGTTGAGGAGAGTGTTTCTGTTATATTTGGAAGCTTTGGTGATAGATTCTTTTATTATTTTGAGTGGTTAATTCCTATTAAGAAAGTGATGGCAAAGATGTCCTATGTGTATGTTGTAATCTGTTTTTAATCATGTATTTTTTATATCATTTACATTATTTGGACTCTTCTCCACATCTTCATTGCCATATTCACAATGTTTCAGCTGTTGTATGCCCCGGCCTTCTTTGGGTGATTGGAATTTTGAACCGAGCCCTTTATTTCATCCACCGGGGTAGAGTTTTCTAGTTCCATACCTCTTCTGGATGTCTCAGTTATTTCCCTTTAATTCAACTCTTCAAGTTTTTGGTTCACCACTGCTGTAGCCTGGTATTGAACTCACAACTCTTTGTCACTGGATCTAACCAATGTCTTTATCCACTGGGCCATGTG